>ML277225.1:17148-30786 GCA_005239495.1 Nicotiana undulata | reverse complement strand
GGGGGGGTCGTTTAGATTAAATTAGGACAGGGGAAATCTAAGCCTTTGATCAAAATGATCGACGACCAGGATTAAAGGGGGGCCTGGGCCGGGTTAAGAAGAGGTTGGGCTTGGGTTATTTTAATTGGGTTGGGGTTAGGTTAATTTAGGCTAAAATTAAAATAGGAATTGACTATTTGTTAAATACCCAATTAAAAATAGATAAATAACTAATAAAATAGCCAATAATTATATAAAAAACAAAATTAAGGCTAAATAGGTAAAATTAAGGTAATTAACTAATACAAAAATATAAAATGACTAATTATTGAATTAAAATGGTATAAAATATATTTAGGCTATAACTGCAAAATTGTTGTAACTATAGCTAAATAGTGCCAAATTGGCATTTGTAAAATAATTAAATCCTAATAGGATTAAATTGATATATTGAGCTAGGAAATATTTTGAAATTATTTATAATATAATTTATGAATAATTATTGAATATAAAGTACTGAGTGAATTAGAAAAGAAATTAATAAAAATATGGAGAATTATGGAAAAATACCAGTTATTATAAAAAAGTGATTTTGAAGGTATATATGCAAATATTAAAATGGTTAGAAAAAAAAAAATTGTGTATCAACAGCTGCCCCTCTTTACCCGGGAAGGATGAAAGAGTTGTCGGGTAAAGACATGATGGCCCAATTTCGACCGAGCGAAATGGTTTGAGGAGATTTAGGCCGCACCTTGGTTTTTGAGTTGCCTACATATCCTTGGTTTTTACAGGAATCAAGCCGTATGTAGTTCAGGAGTCATCAACGAAGTATACCGATGAAGTTTTACAAGAACGGACACAATGTATAGGGTTGGGTGAACAAACGGCTTACGAGAATGGCTAGGAGAACTGGAGTGGGACCACTCCTGCCGGGATGACCGTTGGTCGCCGAATTTCCTGTAAATAAATGACACAAGCATATATTGTGTAATTTAAACATGATGCAAATTCCCGTCGGGCCATGAATGCTGTCTTCGGACGGTTAAGGATGATGTTCTCAGACCATGATGTCCTGGGCCATGGATTGCTTGATGCAGGATTCGCAGGCCATGAAATGATGTTCTCGGGCCATGAGGATGGTGCCTCCGAACCATGACGCCTTTGAATAATGATATGCAAAATCGAATGAGATCCTCAGGCGATGGCATGGTGTTCTCGGGCTATGAAGATGGTGCCTCCGAACGATGACACCTTTGGATAAGTTGGCGATATTTCAACCCATGAAGATGAAATAGTATGATGCTGACAAGACAGAGCTTAGTCTTGCGAATTAAAGGGGCAAAGCTTAGCCCGAAAGGAAGAGAAGTAAATGGTGCTTGAGACAGTAGTCATTTTCGAAAAGTAAATTGGAGGCAGAGCTTAGCCTCGGAAGGCAGAATGGTAGCCTTATACAAATGCAGGTGGAGGTAGAGATAAACCTCGGAAGGCAGAATGGTAGCCTTATGCAAGTGGGAAGGCACAATGGTAGCCTTATGCAAGTGGGAAGGCAGAAAGGTAGCCTTATGCAAGGATGCAAATGCAGATGGAGACAACGTTTAGTCTCAGAAGGCAGAAAAGTAGCCTTATGCAAGGATGCAGATGTAGATGGAGACATCGTTTAGTCTCGTAAGGCAAAAAAGTAGCCTTATGCAAGGATGCAGATGCAGATGGAGACAACATTTAGTCTCGGAAGGCAGAAAAGTAGCCTTATGCAGGGATGCAGATGCAGATGGAGACAACGTTTAGTCTCGGAAGGCAGAAAAGTAGCCTTATGCAGGGATGCAGATGCAGATGGAGACAACGTTTAGTCTCGGAAGGCAGAAAAGTAGCCTTATGCAAGGATGCAGATGCATATGGAGACATCATTTAGTCTCGGAAGGCAGAAAAGTAGCCTTATGCAAGGATGCAGATGCAGATGGAGACAAAGTTTAGTCTTGGAAGGCAGAAAAGTAGCCTTATGCAAGGATGCAGATGCAGATGGAGACAACGTTTAGTCTCGCAAGGCAGAATGGTAGCCTTATGCAAGAAATAAAATGATAGTAGGAATTCTTAGCTGATAGCAGATTGCGGCATTGGGATTAATGCGAGTGTTGTGAATATGGAGAATTATTTGTATTGATAGTAGATGCCGACAAGTGTGATGGTTTCGAGAATTGTGATTTTGAACAAGTTCGTTCTTTGTGGGGACATCGAACTTTGGCATTTGCAATTGTGATGAAATTTGAGACTTCTCTGCGTGTTTGTTCTTTGTGCCTGCATCCAAAGAAAAATCGTGAGTTTGTAAAGGGGGAAGGTTAGCTTGTATCCCCGTTGGCTTTGCTAGACTCGTTCAGCTTGATCTGATGGTACTGTCTGTATCATTGGGGTAGCGTTCGCTAAACAAAGATATTTTCAAGAGTAAATATGCATGACTGTGTATAACATAAACATATAATTTAAAATAGCTTTGGATGAACCGACGACCGTGACACGGTTCGAGACATTACAACCTCTCCTGCTACGGAATTTTGAGGGTCCTCCTCAAAATTCTTCCCCAGTTTGATGGGTGAATGCTTCTGACTGATGCTTCTGCAGCGATTGGCTGAACTTGCTTCAGAATTTTGAGGGTCCTCCTCAAAATTCTGCCCCAGTTTCCAACTGCGGGAAAAAAATGAAATTATTATTGAATTATGACCGAACCCATAGGGCTGCCTACATATCCTCTTTTAAACGGGAATCAGGTCAGGCGTAGTTTAATTACATCATTGATAAAGCATAAGGATTAGTAGTAATGTTTGACTGCATATGAATTGATCGGTTTTGGCCAGACTGCTCCGTCCATTTCTGCAAGTATAAGTGCTCCTCCTGTCAGAACTCGGTGAACCATGTATGGACCTTTCCAGTTGGGGGAGAACTTCCCTTTGGATTCATCTTAATGTGGAAAGATCTTCTTTAACACCAGTTTCCCTGGTGTGAATTGTCTCGGCTTGACTTTCTTGTTGAAGGCTTTAGTCATTCTGTTATGATAGAGTTGACCATGATAGACTGCATTCATTCTCTTTCCGTCTATGAGGGCCAGTTGCTCATAACAGCTCTTTATCCATTCTGCGTCACTGAGATCAACTTCTTGTATGATTCTTAAGGATGGAATCTCCACCTTGGCGGGGATAACAACCTTTGTACCATAAACCAGCATACATGGAGTTTCCCTGGTCGATGTGCGGACCGTGGTGCAATATCCTAATAAGGCGAATGATAACTTCTCATGCCACTGCTAGTGCCTTTCTATCATCTTCCTTAGTATCTTTTTGATGTTTTTGTTGGTGGCTTCTACAACTCCATTCATTTGAGGTCGATAGGATGTGGAGTTCTTGTGTTTGATGTTGAAAGTTTCACACATAGCTTTCATGAGGTCGCTGTTGAGATTGGAACCATTATCGGTGATGATTGACTCGAGAATTCCGAATCGGCAAACGATACGGTCTCGGACAAAGTCTGCCATGACTTTCTTAGTTACTGCTTTTTAGGAGTCTACTTCGACCCATTTAGTGAAGTAATCAATGGCCACTATAATGAACCTGTGTCCGTTGGAGGTGGCAAGCTCGATTGGTCCAATAACGTCCATGCCCCAGGTGGCAAACAGCCATGGTGAGCTTGTTGCATTGAGCTCGTTTGGGGGTACCTTTATCATATCTGCGTGTATCTGACAACGGTGGCATTTTCAGACATACTAGATGCAGTCCGTTTCCATAGTCATCCAAAAGTAACCAGCTCGGAGAGTCTTCTTTGCCAGAAGAAAACTGTTCATATGTGGACCGTAGGTCCCATCATGAATTTCTTCTAGTAGCTTGGATGCTTCCTTTGCGTCGACACATCTTAATAATCCCAAATCGGGAGTTCTCTTATACAGGATTCCTCCGATGTGAAAGAAGTTGTTGGATAGTCTCCGAAGTGTGCGTTTTTAGTGGGATTCGCAAGCTCTGGGTAATCCCCCTTTGCCAAATACTCCTTGATGTCATGAAACCAAGGATTTCTGTCTGCTTCTTCTTCGACATGGGCACAATAAGCTGGCTGATTATGGATCTTTACGGGAATAGGATCAATGAAATTCTTGTCCGGATGATGGATCATTGAGGACAAAGTAGCCAATGCATCAGCGAACTCATTCTGGATTCTGGGGACGTGCCAAAATTCTATCTTCGTGAACCTCTTTCTCAATTCCTGTACGTGGTGCAGATACGGCAGTATCTTGGAATTCTTGGTTTCCCACTCTCCTTGTACCTAATGTACCAGCAAATCTGAGTCACCAATCACTAACAGCTCCTGGACGTTCATGTCCATGGCCATGTTGAGCCCTAAAATACAGGCTTCATACTCTGCCATATTGTTGGTGCAGGGGAATCTGAGTTTGGCATTTACCGGATAATGCTGACCGGTTTCTGATATTAGGACTGCTCCAATGCCAACTCCCTTGAAGTTCGCTGCTCCATCGAAGAACATTCTCCAACCGTCATAGGATTCTGCAATGTCTTCTCCTATGAATGATACCTCTTAATTAGGAAAATACGTTTTCAAAGGTTCGTATTCTCCGTCCATAGGGTTCTCAGCAAGGTGGTCTGCCAGTGCCTGTCCCTTGACTGCTTTCTGAGTCACATAGATAATGTCGAACTCACTCAGCAAGATTTTCCACTTGGCTAGCTTGCCAGTAGGCATGGGCTTCTGAAAGATGTACTTCAATGGATCCATTCTCAATATGAGATATGTTGTATAGGCACATAAGTAATGCCTCAGCTTCTGAGCGACCCAAGTCAAAGCACAGCAGGTGCGTTCCAATAGAGAGTACCTAGCCTCGTATGGAGTGAACTTCTTGCTGAGATAATAAATAGCCCGCCCCTTTCTTCCTGTTTCATCGTGCTACCCCAAAACACAGCCGAAGGCTCCATCTAATACTGCGAGGTAGAGTAGCAAAGGTCTACCTGGCTCCTTCTTCAGCATCCTGAAGATCGGCTCACAGATAACTGTAGACTGTGCTATGAATCAGCTAATGTAATTAAGCCTCCCCAAGAAACTCATCACATCTTTTTTGTTCCTTGCCCGTGGTAGTTCTTGAATGGCTTTGACCTTTGACAGATCCAATTCTATTCCTCGGCGGCTGACAATGAACCCAAGCAACTTCCCAGCAGGAACCCTAAATGCACACTTCGCGGGGTTTAGTTTTAGATTGTATTTCCGCAGCCTATTGAAGAACTTCCTCAAATCTTCTACGTGGTTAGTGGCTTTCTTAGACTGGATAATAACATCATCCACGTATACCTCGATCTCCTTGTGAATCATGTCGTGGAAGATGGTGGTCATAGACCTCATGTAGGTGGCCCTGCATTCTTTAGGCCGAATGGCATCATCTTGTAACAGTACACTCCCCACGGCGTAATGAAATCCGTCTTCTCAGCATCCTCCTCATCTATCCAAATCTGATGATAACCAGCGAAGCAATCCACGAATGATTGTAGTTCATGCTTGGCACAATTGTCAATCAGGATATGTATATTTGGCAAAGGGAAGTCGTCTTTCGGACTGGCCCAGTTGAGATCCCGGTAGTCGACACAGACTCTGACCTTCCCATCCTTCTTTGGCACTAGCACAATGTTGGCTAACCATGTTGGGTACTCGAATACCCTGAGAACCTTGGCATTGATCTGCTTGGTAACTTCTTCCTTGATTTTCAAACTCATGTCGGGTTTGAATTTTCTGAGCTTTTGCTTTATCGGCGGACACATTTGATTGGTTGGCAATTTGTGAGCCACAATAGATGTACTTAGACCAGTCATGTCATCATACGACCAGGCGAATATATCCTCATACTCTTTCAAAAACTCTGTGTATTCTTTCTTTTTGATGGTGACAAATGAATGCTGATGCGAGTCTCCTTGACGTTTTCCGAATCTCCCAGGTTGATAACTTCAGTCTCGTCTAGGTTGGACTTTGGTTTGTTCTCAAAATTCTCAACTTCTTTGACAATCTCGTCAGGTATGTCATCTTCTTCTGAATCAATGTTTGTTTGCTGCGTTGTCTCGTTGCATGTCACAGTCATCAGTTCATCAAGACAGGTAATAGTAATGCTGTATAGGTAAAGTAATGAGAGGAAAATGATAGCAATAAATATTGATTCATAAGAAAAATTGAAAATGCTTCAGATAAATTGAATAATTGTTTTGAACATTTGAAGATCTTACTGCAGGAATTAAAATGCGAAAAAGGAAATCATTTTGTAAAGAAAAACAATGAATAGTGCTTGTTTTAGCCTTGCTACCCCGAGGCTCGTCGGACTTTGGTTGTCCTGATAGTCCAATTCTTGAGGTACGTCCCTCTGCTCACAGCCTGTATGGAAGGGCCTTCCTCCCCCTCCTCTTCAAGAATAATGCAACAGTCCATATCACTGTCCTCCAGAAATAAGTTCCTCATTGCTGGAAGTGCTTCTTCTTCGTCTGATCCATAAATAATGTCGGCCTGTTGGAAGGTCTGCTCCATATGTGGTATTGGCTTCTCCAAAGGGTAATAAGGACCGCGCCAAGGTGGCGACTAGTTATTGAATTCTTCCCATGTGTATTCGTATCCCAAATCGAAAGTGGTACCATGTTTCTTGAGCTTTATGGGTTTAGAGATCCCTTGGAGGTTCTTGCCGAGCCCTTTGCCAAGCTCGTAACCACTCCGGCTTAGTATACTCTCGATTTTTCTATCCCACCATTTGTCTTTGTCGATAGCATTGACCCATTCAATGTTGTGGTAAGTTTCTCCACCTAGCTTCCTTCTTCCTTCAATCACCGGAATTTGCCTTTGTTCTTGCCTTCGGGAGGACTAGGAGAAGGAGTGGGTGGAGGGCCCTTGGATCTTGTGAGATAAGCTGATGATGCCAGAGTGCACGAACTAACCTTTGGGGAGGGGAATGAATAAAAGAAGAAACAAAAAAGGTATCCAAGTTAGTGAGGATTATGAAAAATTATTGCAATACTTAAACACATAGTGCGGGAATGTAAAGCGCGTCCTAATTTGGGAACCTCTTTTGTGCCCGAGGTAGGCCTAGCGACAAATTGATTTGGAGAACTTAAAGTTCTAAATGACTTGTTTTATTGATAAGAAAATAGACGAATCCCAAAACGACACTAAACAAACAGGAAGTAAAGGTCACTAATGGCCTTAGTACATTGATAAAGTAAAAGAAAGACATTCCTATCTACTTGGTCCCGGAAGGACCTTCCCCAGACTCGACATTCTTGCTTCCCTCGAACAGCTTTCCCAGCTCGCGAAGTCCCAACAACAGGTATGCTCTGGCTAGATGTCCGCCTTCGGTCCCCTCAGCCTTTTGACAGTATTCGACCCTTTTGATGAATTTTTCCTCCAACTCGACTATACCTCGTTCCAGGTATCCTAACCTCTTGTTGGTGCTGATAGCCATGTCTTTCCATTACTCAATCAGCTTTTTGTTGGACTCATGTATCTCGCGGTGTTCTCTCTCGCATTCACGGATCCTTTTGCGCAGCTGGTTGTATTTGACTTGCGCCTCGACCTTTTCATCTACAATCCTGTGGCCTTGAACGAACCTTGGCTTGCTCAGACCATCCTAATTGTCTTCTAACCAACCAGAATAGAAAGGGGTGCAACCAGCGTGATATCTGTCTGGTTCAATAGTGTCCCTCTCCAATACAATCTTGCAGTGCCACATGTGCTGGGCTTGGCACTTGTGAGGACTATCATCATTTTGGAAGTCAGCTCGAAGATGTCTCATCTTGTCGACCTTGGGTATGACTTGCTTCCTACCCGCTTGCCTCATAAGCCGAAGAGGGACGTAAGGGTATGTTCCTCTTAGACCAATCAGTATAAGGAACGGTGCATCTATGGAACGGGCGATGAACTCCCCTGTCGGAAACCACTTAAACATCCATTGAACCTGTTCTTCAGTTAGATTATCAAAGAGCTCAACCCATCCTTTGGCATTCTCAGGCTGAGCGAACATGTCGGGGATGTAATTCATTCGCTTTGGATGGTGGAAAGCGATTTGGTCATTCCACGCCCTTCGCTGAAACTCTTGTCGGTATTCACCCTTTTGGAGGTGTTCCATGAGCCAAAGCTGAAGTAGCAGATTGCAGCCTTCGAAGTGTCTCGCTCCTCGTTGACACTTTTCTAAGGCTCGGTATATGTCTGCAATAATCGTGGACTTTTGCTGAAGTTTTGCCCACCAATTCCTTGTATTAGTGTCTTGGTTACCATGGCTAGTCTAGTATGGATTCTCTCCTTCTTCATTGGAAATACGATCAAAACCCAAGAAGCAAAACATGAAGACGAATACTCTACAATGGATGTGTCCCAAGGGCGTGATGGCAAACTTGTCATGGTAGGTACAATATGATTTGGTGTGACCGTACCTTTCGTACACGTAGTCAAAAGGGATGTATGATTCCTTTAAGCATACCAGTTCTGCATTCTTCTTCAAACCCATCATTTTAAGGAAACCTTTTCCCGTGCAGTTCTCAGGCATTAGCAACCCCGGGGTTTCCCATGCTAGGCTAGCCAGTCCTCCTATTTCCTCTAGCAAAGGTGTCATTTCAATGTCCCCAAAGGGGAGCACGACCCTTTCACAGTCCCAGAACAGGGTAATAGCCTCTATTACCATGTTGTTAGGCTGGATTCCTAGGAGAGATGGTAGATTGCCCAAGTATTTTCTGACGAGAGCTTTGTCACTAGAGTGTAGATCTTCCCACCAACTCAACAGTCTTAGGTGGATATTGGAGACCATGCCGAATCTGGGGACTTTTGCCTCATATTTCTGCAAGGAAAACAAGGTTAGGCCCTTACCCCCACCAGACTCGACTATTTAATATCAACAATTAGCATGAAACATTTAGTTCTCCAAATAAATGCACAGAACGTGACGACATCCGTTTGGGTTTAGGAAACCCAGTGGACTTTGGACAAGGCTTTCTTAAAAGCTATTGTGCGAAAAACACTTTAGCTTGGCTAGGTTTGACCATGATGCATGCAACAATATAACAGTTTCTATGGGGTTTTAGACTGGTATCCTTGAGTGGACAACTCAAGGGGGAAAGGCACGAAACTGTCTACTGCACCGCTGATCGACTAGTTTTACCGCAAATAAGCCTTTCCGAATTTAGGGGGTAATAATATAGGAAGAGCGCAACCACTCATCAAGCGTTGCTATAGTATTTGTTTGGCACGAGTGGAGTATGAATGTTGATCATGGTTATGCAATAATAAGCATTAAAAGCAGGTTGTCATGTATTTTCACGTTAAGAAAGCGGTAAATACGACAGTTATGATTTAAAGAGGTTACAAAGGAAAACAAAGAAACATGTCAGTTTTGTTTTTGGGAAGGAATAAATACTTGAAAGAGATAAACAATTAATTGCACATAAAAGGGAAAAGGAAAGGGTACAAATATTAAACTCAGACAAATTCACAAAGCGGTTTGTAACGGTAAAAGCCTATAATCCCAGCTGAGTCGCCATGCTGTTGAGCCCCCTTTTTCCTCGCGAAAATCGGGTTTATGACATTTGGTTGGGACAACTCGTCCTTTTGGGAAAAGGGTTTTTGCATTTTGAAGATTCGCCACCTAACGATTTTTTAGGTGCGTTAGGGAACCTAAGGGGTACATATATAACTACGTTGTTAACAGAGATATGGTAAGGGCTTGAAATTATCCTAAGGGGAAGGTATTAGGCACCCTCAAGATCCACAAGTGTGGTTCCCGGCCAAACAACTTTATTGTGAATTTGTATAATTTTTAGCAAACAAACAAGTAGGACTCAAATAATAGGGGGTTTAAGTCTAAGTACAGAGATGTCTGAAAAAAATTAATGAAAAAAAGTTAGATTTTGAGATGAGTTATAGTCTAAGCATATTTATGAAAGTAAAGGATATCCTAGGTTTTACAATATGGATCACCTCAATGAAATACCCGGTATGACACTCCTCAAATAGGGGCTACACGTGGTATTAGCGCACCGGTCATCATATCCATATTCTACCCTTTCCCACACCGTGACGGTAACTAAAGCGCGTGTTGGTCACAAACTCTATTGCATGTTGTTACCCGTCCCTTCCTATCAGCCCTAGAGGAAATTAGGACTCCTATCCTAAAGGGAGGTGCTGGGCAGACCCTCAGGTATGAAAGGTAAAAATGCTAAGGTGACATATAATAAATAAGTAAGACTACAGATAAAGGGAAGAATGGAAGGCAAGGTAAAGGCTCAAATATTCCTCCACACACAGTACACATAAACAACATGACTCATACAAAAATTAAGGTCCAGGTTTAGTTCCTAAGCATGGTGTCTAAATGATAATAGCAGAATCAGTTTTATTACATCACCTAGAGAGGAAGTCCTAATCAGGCTTGCCTACTAATTTTAACATGCTGATAGTTAAATATGATTACACAGAAAGTTCTGATTATATTTAAGAGTTGATTATCTAAGGCTTTCCTAGGTGTAGGATGATATGCAACAGTTGTACAAATTTGTTAAGGATTCCAGATTATCAATCCTAATAGCATGTGATTCTAAGTGTTTACAAAAGACGGACTGCCAGTTTATTAGAACAGGGGACTGTTTCAGACATGTGTTTAGACTAAGTGTAGTAAGCGAGTATGATCCTATTGCATGATGTCTAATGCAGCATGATAATTTAAACATGGATTTCTAAATGCATACAGAATCACAGCATTATGCACAACTTCAGGAACAACATAGGTGATAGTTTTTAATAGGTTTAACAGGATTTCTAAGTGCGTAGGCATGGTAAAACATGATTGCAACTTTACTAATACAGTTATTCTAAGGCAGGATAGCATTTCGGAACATCTTGATAGAATCACATAGTAGCAGTTTTTGTTATTACCATTAATCCTATGAACATGATTTCTAAGTGAGGGCAATGTATGATGATATGCTGAAAGAAAGAAGAGGTATGAACCTAAGTAACATAGTATCTAAATGCATGGCTTGCTTGGAATGTTATACCTAACCATGGTTGCTATTGCACATATAGAAAGTAAACCTAGGAACATGATTTCTACCCTTACTTATACTATAGAATGCGTATCCCCACCCATTTTCACTATCCAACCCCAGAATCGTTTTTACAAATAATTATTACAAGCCTCTGAATATGAATTACATAATTAAAAATAGGAAAAGAAGAAATTAACTATAGGGAGCCTTCCATAAAAGGCCCAAGTTTCCAGATCCTCAATGCCTTGTACTGTTTTATCACCTTATCACAATCCGGGTGTGTCAAAGTTCCCTAAGGACCTCAAGGGATCCCGAGTAGTGCTCACACCCAGATTTCATAGCCAAGATATAGTAAGTGCAGTGTGGAAAGGCCAACTCTTGTGTGTCAAAGTTCAGAGGGAGCTCAAGGGTCCCTAAGAAATGCTCACACAAAAGGGGCAGAACCTAGTAATCTAAGAGTAAGTGAGAGTGCTAAATATAGTTTTAGGAATTCAAGAGAATTGTTTTAAAACAATTTCGAACAGTTTTTGAAAAAGAGTAAGCAGGAAATAGTTCTGGAAAAGGGATTACTTGAAGTAGTCTTGAAAAACTAGGAGAAAGTAGTCTTAGTAAAAAAATAGATTGAGAAGAGCAGAGTAATCAGCAAACGAAGACCAAACTTAGGACCAAAACATGTTCAGCACCATACAAAGAACCAAGATAGGTTCAGCAACCAAGCTTTCACACAGGGGTAGCAGGGGTTGGGGAACACATAGATCACATGATGACAAGCATGTAGTAGGTAGCACATGGTCAGGAATTCTTAGGGATTCAGGGGATTGGGTATACAGTAACAAGACATGACAAAATATAGCAAAGTCTACCAAAACTAATGTACGAAACATAAGCAGAAAGGTTCACATGAAGGCAGGTTCTGAACACACAAGGGCAAGCTACCAAATAAAGCAAAACTGGATATACTAGACAGGACCTGAGATCCTAGTTACATGTTGAAAAACAGAAGAATAAGTAAAAACAGATGAGGAACACCAAGAGTTGTGACAGTAATAAAACATGTTGGTTTGGAGACTGAAATATAAATTAGAACATACCAGTAAGTGAAGAAAGCAGTAACACAAAAGCAGAAGATATGAGATGCACAATAGTTAGCCTTGGCTTGCAGCCGGCTAACTCAGATCAGTAGCAAGTAGCACAGAAGAAAGAATAGAGAGAGAGCAAGTTTAGTTGTGAGAGAGGGTGCACAGATTAGCTTGTGTCTGTGTCTGTTTGTCAATGCATGAATAGAGTATATATAGTTCTTAAAACGAGTAGAGAGTAACATAATTATAGAAACAATACCAATTAAAATCAATTAGAGGTATGGACTCCCTTCAATCAGGGAGTCATGATTCAAACGGGCGTAAATTGTACCAAATAAGGAAAGAATCACTTAGAAGGCCGACTATACCATAATAGGAGTAGTAAAGAATGTGGCATGTAATAAGGTCAAGTACATAGTATCTCAAGTAAGGAAAATATATACTGAGTGTGTTTATATGGTAAAAAGTATAAATCAATTCTGGAAATTAGTTAAAGAATCACGGATGGGACTAAAATCACAAGGAATCATTATCAATTAAGGAAAGTATCTCATAAACAAGGAAATCATTCAAATCAATACGGGATTGTATGCACAAATTATAGATTCAAGGAGAAGATCACATATGAGCGGGGTAATATGCTATAGGCAAGGATAAATAGGAAGCCATCCTTAATTAAAGAATTATCTCAAGAATCAGCGTGGAATATCATGCAAGACAATGAAGAACCAATCATAGGGATTCAAAGGCCCACAAACAGAGAACAATACTGATTTTAGGAGAAACTAGCACAAGCTTATGAGAACCAACAGAATATACTCAAAAATCAGAAACCCTGATAAGCAAACATGGGGTAAAACCACATAATCACAAGATGCGAAACAAACATATATGTAGGTTAATCGAACACATACTCAAAGACGAACTCAGAGTCGAAGATTAAGCTAAGAAACGTAGGGCTTTAAACATAAAAACCCAAATAAAGAGGGAGAAACTTAGATAAACGTTTAAACATAGTTAAATTCGGAGAACAACGATTAAAATCAGAAGAAGAATCGTTTTAAAAAGGGGTCAAGAAACCCTAGTTGAAGATGAAGAGTTATCTTAGAGAAATCGGGAAAAACCTTTGAGGAAAACAACAATAAACTCATAATATACATAGATCTATAACAGATCTAAAAGAAATCGAAAAACCTTAATTTTTAGGGTTTCATAGAACCAAAGAAAAATGAAAAAACCTTAAAGTTTCATCAGCTTTTAGTCGGAGAGGTCATAAATCTTACTCAGACGGCCGGAGGTGGCCAGAGATGGTATGAGAAACCATGAGAGGTAAGTGAACCGCCTTCTGGTTCCTCTGAGGGCCTCAAGGCAGTGATATCCGGTGGAGGAAGGAAGGTGACAAGGTTGGGAGAGTGGTGAGACCACCATAAAGACTGGAGAGGCAACGACCGGTGAGAACCATGGCGGTTCTAGCAGAGAGCGTTTGAGAGAGATGAGAGAAGAGGACGGCGGAGGATGAAGAGATAATGAGAGGTTTT
>ML277225.1:0-17114 GCA_005239495.1 Nicotiana undulata | reverse complement strand
CGTTTAGGTTAAATTAGGAAAGGGAAAATCTGAGCCGTTGATCAAAATTATCGACGACCAGGATTAAAGGGGGGCCTGGGCCGGTTTAGGCAGAGGTTGGTCTTGGGTTATTTTAATTGGGTTGGATTTAGGTTAATTTAGGCAAAATTTAAATAGAAATTGACTATTTGTTAAATACCCAATTAAAAATAGATAAATAATTAATAAAATAGCCAATAATTATATAAAAAATGAAATTTAGGTGACATAGGTAAAATTAAGGTAATTAACTAATACAAAAATATAAAATGACTAATTATTGAATTAAAATGGTATAAAATGTACATTTAGGCTATAATTTCAAAATTATTGTAATTATAGCTAAATAGTGCCAAATTGGCTAATTTGTGAAATAATTAAATCCTAATAGGATTAAAATGATATATTGAGCTAGGAAATATTTTAAAATTATTTATAATATAATTTATGAATAATTATTGAATATAAAGTACTGAATGAATTGGAAAAGAAATTAATAAAAATATGGAGAATTACGGAAAAGTACCAGTTATTATAAAAAAGTGATTTTGAAGGTATATATGCAAATTTTAAAATAGTTTGAGGAAAAATTGGGTATCAACAAATTTTTATATACTAAAATAAAAAATAAACAGATTCTTATTGAAAACACAAGTAGCCATATAATTATTTTTTCAAAAACTAATCTGGCAAAGAATCACCATACCAAATATTTGTCTAGTGCAATACATGCATTTTATTTCTTTGAAATTCAAATGATTCTACAATATATGAGTTCTATAAAAACATTGAAGCATTATATAAATCTATCTTTGGAATATTTCGGCACGTTCTCCGGTTATGTCCTTTGCTCCCGCATAATGCACATGTAACTGTATTTCCTTCCCAACCTCCTATGCCTCTCTTCTTTTTAGGTCTTCTTGGTTTGATTTTTCCTTTTGGTGCCAGTACCACCTGCGAAGACACATGTTCTGGAATTTTCCACGTTGTTTCATCAGGCAAATGGTTTATTGGTATCTCATATGTTTTCAACAAGTAGTCTTTACTGTAGTAATTCGAGCAATACTTGTATGAATCCATATTGAATTTTTGTATAACTACCATTGCATGTGGACATGAAATATCGTCTAGCAGAAACCTTCCACAAGTGCAGTTTTTTTCATGTAGGCGCACCACATTTCTTGTTTGGCCATCAATCACTAAATGTAAGAATTGAGTTGATGGCAACACCTAATATAATTTTAATTAAGAAAATCCATTAGTTGTATGAAGTAATAATTTTTTTAATAACAATATGCAGTTGTTTAGTGAAATCTCTACGGTGCAGAAGTAAAACTACAGTACATGCTGTGTTTTGATGATTCTGAAAATGCATACCGTCATCGTCTGTGATAAGATGGTATTACCTGCCAATAGTTTTTCATACTTTACACCGATCTTCATAAATGATTCCATGGCATCCTTCCGATTGGTGTAATTCCATTTTTAAATCAATGAGTGAAGCAAATTCACAACTGGGAGGTCTCTTGCGTGCTTGTTTGCTGCATTTAGTGATTCTGCAATATTCGATGTCATGGTCATGGTTCTATTTGCCTTGGAATGCATCCGGGACCATTTATCATATCCAATATCCATCAGGTATTTTTTCACTCTACTATCAATAGCTTCTAACTCTGCCATATGTCTGTTGAATTCTTCAACAGTGTATGCTCTTGCTAATGCAAAGTATACTTCTTTAATTTATTTTTGGCTCTTCCTGAAGTTCGTCTTTATGTTGTTCCACAGATGCAACATACATGCACAATGAGGGACTTCTGGATAGACAATTGAAGTTGCTCTCCATATACCATCATGTCTATCTGATACAATGCACATTCCCTCTCTTTGTCCATAGGTTTCTCTAAACTGCACGAAAAACCACTCCCACGATGCATCGTTTTCCGAATCAACAATTGCACATGCGCGGGGTAGAATTTGTCCTGTAAAATCAAAGAAAAAAATATTACTTACAATACACAATGTTAATTTATCATTTCATATAATAGTATAGTCATAGGTAGGTGCATGTATATAGCAAAATAATTATATAATTTGTTGGCATACTTGTATACCATACTGGTATTATATGATATTTGAAAATCTTTTTTGTTGATTTAACTGAATGTAACTGATTTGTATTTTTAAATAAGTAAACTACATCAAGTATTCAATATAGATTCTGAGACAACTTTTTTTCTTACCCTCTGCGTCTTGTGTGGAAGCCATGAGTATGTGTCACGACCCCAAATCCTAAACGGTCGTGATGGCGCCTATCATGGAACTAGGCTAGCCAACCATCACCTTACTACGCGTTTATTCAATTATAACATTTCACAATTTAATAATAAGCATGCAACCATAACATCAATTAATATAATTAAGTCTTAGCGTCCCCATATTCTAAACAACTTCCCAAGAACTGGAGTCAATAGTCATGAGCATCTAAGAATGAATAAATCTAACTCTGCTAAACTATAATATATGTCTCTGAATCAAATGCTAGAACTAAATAAGGAAGGGAAGTGGAGAAGCTATGGACGCTGGACAACTACCTCGAAATCCCGTGAAATCTGCAACTACAAGCAAGAACGGCTACTGCTCCAGACCGTCACCTGAATCTGTGCACAGAGACATAGGGAGTCTATGAGTACGCCAACTCATTAGTAATGAAAATAAATCACAGGCTGAGTAATATAAAACACACAGTACAGATACACCATTCCACAAAATCAGTAAAACACCAAGTCACCATGTAGTATTCATCAAATAATAAGTTCGAAATCAGTTTCCAGAAATCCTTTGAAAAGAAGTACAATATCAGTATATCTCAGTAGAATTCTCAGTAAAAACCAGTTTGAAAACGAAGTAAATCATAGTTCGAAAACTCAGTAAAAATCTTCATAAAACTGCCCCTCGGGCCAAAATCATTTATCGTAACCATTGCCCATCAGGCATCCTCACCATCACTCAATATCAGCCCATCAGGCATCCTCACAGTCACCTAGTAACAACCCATCAGGCATCCTCACAGTCACTTAGTAACAACCCATCAGGCATCCTCACAGTCACTTAGTAACAACCCATCAGGCATCCTCGCAATCACTCAGCATAAGCCCCGCGGGCATCACTCAATCGGTACCGGCGCTCACTGAGGGTGTGTACAGACTCCGGAAGGGCTCCTACAGCCCAAGCGCAATAATAACATAAGGCCTGGAAGCCTTCTCACTTCTCTCATAAGTCCTAGAAGCCTCCTCACATCTCTCATAAGGCCTGGAAGCCACATCACTCATAAGGCCTGGAAGCCTCCTCACATCACTCATAAGGCCTGGAAGCCTCCTCACATCACTCATAAGTCCTGGAAGCCTCCTCATATCACTCATAAGGCCTGGAAGCCTCCTCACATCACTCATTCAGACACTCTCAGTTAGCCCTTAGGCCATAAACAAACCGGGTTCTCGACCCAAAATCAGTGTTTCATTTTTCAATAAATAGTATCAAAATAATCTGAGTGTCAAAACAACTTATCAGAAAAAGACTGAGTGAAAAACCATAACATATAAGTGAGGAAAATATAGTAAACACATCCCCCAAGAAATAAACAGATCGGCACTAGGCCCCAAACATGGCTTACAGCCCAAAACATATCATAATATATAAATACTATTTAAGCAAAGGCTTAAAAATCGGTTTCGCAACTCAATAGTCTCCTAAATAGGAAATATGTTCCAAAGTTTCCACCTTTTTATTTCAAAACCCGTGAAAGGGTGCATAGTCCGGGGTTTCATACCCTCAGGATAGGATTTAAAGACATTACTTACCTCAAAACTAGCCCGGAACTAATCCACAACACGCTTGCCTCTCGAATCAACTTCCGAAGGCTCCAAATATATCAAGTTCAGATTTTTATCATCAATTTATGCTTAAGGAACGAATTCCAATCAAAAGATATCAAATTTAACTCAAAAACCCGAATTTGGTCAAACTTGACCCCCGAGCCCGCTTTCCAAAACTCAGAAATTTTTATACAAAACTGTTTTTCATCATCTCACGAGTTCGTACATATAAAGAACGCCAAAATCGGAGTCCGTTTGACCCCTCAAATCGACCGCTAAAGATCTCATAATCTCAAGCCCTAAACCCCTTTTTCCCTACTGATTTTCGTGAATTAAATGCTGAGATTATGTTCTATTATCACCCATAAACGAGTTTTAATGATCAAAACACTTACCTTTATGAAGAACACTGATTTCATCTCTTAAAAATCGCCTCAAAAGCTTCTTCCCGTTCAAAATTTTGAAGAAAACTCGGACTGCTCGTTATACATATACTGTTCACGCGTTTTACTGCTCCCAATGGATTCCTTGTGAAATTATAATAAATTTAGGCTTTTGAATCATTCAATTTGACCTTATAATGAAGGAGATATGTAGGTTTTAAGATTTATAAATAGTGCAGGTTTTTAATACGCCTTCAGGGGCAAATGCGTAATTAACTAGAAAAATCTGGGCTACCTTGGTAAAATGGCCATAAAATCCTCATACGGTGTCCAAATTTGACGATTTTTTTTGCTACGGGTCCGTAATTACAATACAGATCTAATAATTCATTCAAAACAGTAATAGGAGCTCATTTGTTCAATATGATATCATTTATGCTTGAAGAAACGACGCCGAAGCATAAGAAAAACGAGCACAATGCAACCCAAACCTATCCAAAACTCACCCGAGATCCTTGGGACCCCAACAAACTATACCAACACATCACATATAATCATTCAAACTTAGTTGTACTCTCAAAACACCAAATCTACATCGAATTCAAGCCTAAGAACTTCTAAATCTCCAACTTTCGCCAATTCAAGCCTAATTCTAAACCGGACATCACAAAATTATTTTGAACACACTCCTAAGTCTCAAATCACCTAACGAAGTTATTCGAGCCATAAAATCCGCATTTCGAGGTCGTTGACCAATAAGTCAACTCCCGGTAGACTTTTCCAACTATAAAGCTATTTTTTAAGAGACTAAGTGTCTCAATTCTCACTACAACCATGCTTAACCCGAGCGAACCGACTCTAAAACATCCTCAACAGTATAACCAGTGCATGACAAGGCAGAAACATGAATAAATGCAAAATCTACGGAATGACCGGCCGGGTCGTTACAGTATGGTCCCTCTATATGTTGACTTTAAAAAACTTCCATCAACTACAATTGTTGGCCTACAATACATCCATCCTATAATCAATGCTTATATAGCTATGAATGCATACAAAAAGCTACCATCTCCTTCAGTGTGTAGTCGTGTCACTGATCCTGGGTTAGCATACTCTAACATATAAAGATATGTTGGTATTTTCTTGTATGACTCTTTTGGTGTTCCTCTCAATAACTGCAATGCTTTTTCTTTTGATCTCCACACTTACATGTAGCTTAAGTCCATTCCATATGATTTTTGGTGTATATATGGTTTTCGGGTCAACAAGTTTATCTTGTACCACAACTGCAACAAAAGTTGAGACAACTTGCTTTTGTGAACAAAATCTCTTATCATTTAAACAACTGTGGACATAATTAAAATCTGTCACTTTGAAAAGATTTGATGCTCGCAGGCTTGATGCTTAAGTCTCCCAGTGCATCTTTCATCCACGCATTCAAGGGTATACTTGTTTATAATACAAATACAGTTATGTATCATGTTTTATTGATAAAAATCACATACTCAAATCCGTACATTTCTATACTCACATAGTATACTTATATAGCATACCTATATATTATATCAGTATCATATTTTGCTGATAAAAAACATAGACAAACCAGGACAATTCTATACCCATATAGTATACTGATTTAGCATACATATTGTAACGATCCGGTCAGTCGTTTTGAGAGTTAGCACTCCGATCCCCTAATAACTGCTTCTCCCATGTCTATTTATGTTATTGAAACTTGTCGGAGCATTGAGTGGTGAAATTCAGAGTGATTTTGGACACATAGTCCTTTAATGTGAATTTTAACTCTAGAAATCAGACCGTAGCTAGAACTATGTGAAGACAGATCCGGAATGGAATTCTATCGGCTCCGTTAGATCCGTTGGGTGATTTAGGGGTTAGGAGCGTGTTTGGAATATGTTTTTGAGGTTGGTTGTAGATTTAGCTTGAATTGGCGAAAGTTAGAATTTCGGCGAATTTGGCCGATAGATGAGATTTTGATATCAGACTCGGAATGGAATTCCGAAAGAGACAGCAGGTCCGTAATGACATTTATGACTTGTGTGCAAAATTTGAGGTTATTCGGATAAGTTTAGACGTTTTTCAGCATCGGATGTGGATTTTAGAAATTTCATAAGTTTTTAGGATTGAATCCATGCATATTTGATGATTTTGATCTTATGAGACGTGTTTTTAAGGCTCAAATAAGTTTGAATGAGGTATTAGGTTTGGTTGGTAGTTTTGGTTGAGGTTTCGGGGGCCTCGAGTGTGTTTCGGATGCCCAAACGGGCATATTTTGGCCTAAGTCTATTGCTGGTTTTATAGCAGTAGGTATTTGTTCTCCGCGATCGCAAGAGCAAATCCGCGATCCCGCAGAGTTAAATGGAGACTGTCAGAAAATGTTCTCTGCGATCACAGTGTATTGGGAATTTGGCCTCCGCGATCGCATGTCTTAGGTCGCGATCGCATAGTATATCTTAGGTCTGAGGAAAGGGTCAACGTTTGTTCTACGCGGTCGCGTGACCCCTAACGCGATCGCATAGCTTTGAGGGCAGGGGGTACGCGATCGTAGACCTGTAGATGCGAACGCGATGAAGGATTTTAGGCGCGTGTCTCTTAACTCTCCGCGATCGCCACTCATGGCACGCGATCGCATAAGGCAACATCTGGGCAGTTTTTTAAAAAAAACCCAAATCTGAGGGTTTATGTTATTTTCACCATTTTTGATTTTGAGAGCTCGGGAAAGGCGATTTTTGAGGACTTTTGCACCTGGGTAACTTGGGTAAGTAATTTCTATCCATTATAGATCAATTTTTATGATTCCAATCTTAAATTCAACCTTTAATTTTGAAGATTTTGGGTAGAAAATGGGAAACATGGGATGAACTTCATAGACCAAATTATCAAGTTTTGATGGGGTGTTTGACCTCCGATTTGAGAGATTCTTATATGATTAGACTCGTGGGTGAATGAGTGACCGAAAAATATAATTTTTACTCGATTCCGAGACGTGAGCCCGGGGGATGTTTTGGACGAATTTCCTAATTTCACGTATTAGCTTAGAAATAATTAGCTATTTTGTTCCCTTGAAGTGATATTTACATCATGCAATCGAATTGAATAGATTTGGGCCACCCGGAGTCGGATACTCATGGCAAGAGAGTGGTATTGAGTTTATTAGCGCAGTCAAGGTAAGTGGCTTGCCTAACTCTGTGTTGGAGATTTCCCTTAGGCATTTTATACTGATTTTACTATGTGGACGCCGTGTACGTAAGGTGACGAGTCATACATGGGTCATGGTTGCTAAATTCCCTTTTTTCCTTCCATGACATAACTCATTTCATTCCTATATAACTACTTCATGTTATAACTGATTAGTTAGCATAAGAATGAGCATGCCTACCTGTGATCACTTGAATTCCCCGTACTTGCTACTATTTGCTCAATGCTTAGGTAGTTTTACCTTATTCTTGCATATTGTTTTCTTGAATTGTTTAATTAAGCCGTATCCGATAGGATTCTACATCTCAAATTTAAATTGGGACTACGGACCGAGATCCGGGAGCTTTCCCCCTGTACTGCATTGCATATTTAAATTGGGACTACGGACCGAGATCCGGGAGCTTTCCCCCTGTACTGCATTGCATATTTAAGTTGGGACTACAGACTGAGATCCAGGAACTTTCCCCCTGTACTGCATTTAACATATTTGCTGTTGAGATATATGTTGTGCTGAGCCGAGGGCTTTTCTTTATTATTTCTTCCAGTTTTCCTTTAAATTCTGCCTATTTTAGCTATTTATATGTCATTGTTCAAACTTATAGCTTTCTTATTTTCAAACTTAGTAGAGCCTTAACCTGACCTCGTCACTACTTGACCGGGGTTAGGCTTGGCACTTACGAAGTACCGAATGTGGAGTACTCACACCCTTTCCTGCGCATGTTTTTCCCCATGTGCAGATCTAGGTACCAGTACGCAGTGTTTTGGTTAGGAGTACTACAACAGCTGTCAGGAGACCGCGAGGTAATTCTGCAGCGTCCGCAGAATCCCACGTGTCCCCATCTACTCTACTACAGACTTAAGAGATATAAATATACACTTTTTCTTTGTTCCGTTGTATAGAGCTATAGTCGTATAAAGCTTGTGCTTTGTGACATTCCGGGTTTTGGGAAAGTAAAAGTTGTAGATGCCGAGCGGCTAAATTTTATAGTATTACTTCATCTTTACTGTTTTGTTATTATTTATCTTATTTTTCCGCGATTTAGGCTTACCTAGTCATAGAGACTAGGTTCCGTCACGAGACCGTTCGGAGGGTAAATTCGGGTCGTGACAAGTTGGTATCAGAGCGTCTAGGTTCATAGGAGTCATAAGTCACAAGCCGATTTATTAGAGTCTCGCGGATCGGTGCGGAGACGTCCGTATTTATCTTCGAGAGGCTATGTAACTGTTAAGAACAATCATATTCTTTGGAATTCTTTATCATGCTAGTTACAGTCAACAAAATTCATAAACTCTATTCTATTCTTGCTTATAGATGGTTCGTACTCGTACCGGACATACTGATGACCAGGCACCCGAGCCCCCATCCAGAGCCATCAGAGGCAGGGGCCGGGGCAGAGGACGAGCACGCGGTGCAGCCCGAGCACCGGCTAGAGCAGAGGCAGATGATCCCCCAACAGCCACAATTGGAGGGGCACAGGAGGTCCCTACTATTACTCCAGCCCTCCAGGAGACATTGGCTCAATATTTGAGTGCCTTCAGTACTCTGTCTCAGGCGGGACTAATTCCGATAGCCCCAGCTACATCCCAAGCCGGGGGAGGGACACAGACTCCCGCAACCCATACTCCTGAGCAGAGGGTTGATATTGGGCAGGTTCCAGAGTATATTCCTATGCCCCCAGCAGCTCCAGCTCAGCATGAGACTAGGATAACTGTTCCTGAGGCAGAGCAGCTCCGACTTGAGAGGTACAAGAAGTACCACCCACCTGAGTTTAGCAGACTAGCTTTGGATGATGCCTTGGGTTTTCTTGTGGGGTGTCATCGCGTTCTCCGCACTATGGGTATTTTGGAGACGAGTGGGGTTTCTTTCACTAGTTTCCAATTGAGGGGAGCAGCTTATCAGTGGTGGCGTGCTTTTGAGCTTAGTAGTCCGGACGAGGCAACCTCACTTACTTGGGCTCAGTTCTCAGAGATGTTCTTGCTTGAGTTTGTCCCTCAGAGCCTCAGGGACGCTTGGCGTGCAGAGTTTGAGCAGCTACGCCAGGGTACCATGACTGTGACGGAGTATGCAGTCCGTTACAGCGATTTGGCTCTGCATGCACCAGCTTTGGTTGTCACTGTCAGAGAGAGGGTTCGACGCTTTATTGAGGGGCTCCACCCCAGTATTCGGACCAGCATGGACAGAGAGCTGGAGACAGATATCCCTTATCAGCAGGCCGTGAGTATTGCCCGGAGGATTGAGACCATGTTAGCCCGGGACAGGGAGGAGAGAGAGGCCAAGAGGTCTCGGGAGACGGTTCATTTTTCAGGAGCCCGTGCACCAGCATCACGCTATGGTAGGGGTTTTATGAGTCGCCCCGTTCATTCATCTCTTCCAGCAGCCTGTGGTATTCTATCTCCTTCTAGACCTCAGGAGCATTATTATGCACCACCGGTATCTCAGATGCCTCCTGCTCGAGGTGCTATCACCGGCCAGTCCAGCAGGCCAGTTCAGAGTGAGCATCAGCCGCCACGTCCTCCGAGGGGTTGTTTTGAATGTGGTAACCTTTGTCATATGATCAGAGATTGCCCCAGAGCTAAGAGGGGTGAACCACCTCAGACTTATCAGGTTCCACGCCTTCAACCGGGTCCTCCAGCTATTCTCCCAGCCCCAGCTGCTACCCCACCATCTCAGGTAGCTCGAGGTGGAGGTCGTGGAGGTCGGGGAGGTCGAGGTCGCCTTAGAGGGGGAGGCCATGCCAGGTACTATGCTCTTCCAGCCCGATCCGAGGCCATTGCTTCAGATTCAGTCATTACAGGTATTGTTCCCGTTTGTCATAGGGATGCATCGGTATTGTTTGTCCCATGCTCTACATATTCGTATGTGTCTTCTTATTTTGCTTCACATCTGGGGATATCTCGGGATTCTTTGAGTTTTCTCATTTATGTTTCTACTCCTGTGGGAGATTCTCTCATTGTGGACTGCATATATCGTTCGTGTTTGATTATTATCAATGGTTTTGAGACCATGGCTGATTTATTATTACTGGGTATGGTAGATTTTGACGTTATATTGGGTATGGACTGGTTGTCTCCCTACTATTCTATTCTTGATTGTCACGCCAAAACCGTGACGCTGGCTATGCCAGGATTACCGAGGTTAGATTGGAGAGGCTCCTTAGAGTACACTCCCCGCAGGGTCATTTCTTTTCTGAAGGCTCAACGCATGGTTGAAAAGGGGTGTGATGCATACTTGGCTTATGTGAGAGATGTAAGTGCTGAGACCCCTACAGTTGAGTCAGTTCCAGTTGTGAGGGACTATCCTGATGTATTTCCAGCTGATCTTTTGGGTATGCCACCCGATAGAGGCAATGATTTTGGCCTTGACTTGTTGCCGGGCACTCAGCCCATTTGCATTCCTCCCTATCGCATGGCTCCTCCTGAGTTAAAGGAGTTGAAGGAGCAGTTGCAGGAGTTGCTTGACAAAGGTTTCATCAGGCCCATTGTATCACCTTGGGGTGCTCCGGTATTGTTTGTGAAGAAAAAGGATGGTTCGATGCGTATGTGTATTGACTACCGGTAGCTGAATAAGGTGACAGTGAAGAACAAGTACCCATTGCCCCGCATTGATGATTTATTTGACCAATTACAGGGTGCTAGGGTGTTCTCCAAGATTGATCTGTGTTCGGGTTATCACCAGTTGAAGATTCGGGAGCCTGATATCCCGAAGACTGTCATTTGGGCTGACCAATGCCCCAACAGACTTCATGCACCTGATGCACAATGTATTTCAGCCGTATCTTGATACTTTCTTCATTGTGTTCATTGACGACATTATAGTATATTCTCGGTCCTAGGAGGACCATGAGCAGCATTTGAGGATCGTACTTCAGACATTGAGGGAGAAGAAATTGTATGCCAAATTTTCTAAGTGTGAATTTTGGCTTGATTCTGTAGCATTCTTAGGCCATGTGGTATCTTCGGATGCGATCAAGGTAGATCCGAAGAAGGTGGAGGTGGTGCAGAGTTGGCCCAGACCGTCTTCAGCTACTGAGATCCGCAGTTTCCTCGGTTTGGCTGGGTATTATCGTAGTTTTGTGGAGGGATTTTCATCCATTTCAGCGCCCATGACCAGACTGACCCAGAAGGGTGCACTTTTTATATGGACTTAGGAGTGCGAGGAGAGCTTTAGGAAGCTCAAGATAGTCCTGACTACAACTCCAGTGTTAGTATTACCCACAGGTTCAGGGGCCTATACAGTCTATTGTGATGCTTCGAGGATTGGCCTAGGAGTAGTGTTGATGCAGGGCGGTAGGGTGATTGCCTACGCGTCCAGACAATTGAAGGTGCATGAGAAAAACTACCATGTTCATGATCTCGAGTTGGCAGCAATTTTTCACGCCCTGAAGATATGGCGTCATTATTTATATGGTGTTCCCTGTGAGATATTCACGGATCACCGAAGTTTGCAGCACATATTCAGGTAGAAGGATCTTAATTTGCACCAGCGTAGGTGGTTTGAGTTACTCAGGATTATGACATCACTATATTATACCACCCGGAGAAGGACAATGTGGTGACCGACGCCTTGAGTCGCCGGGCAGAGAGTTTGGGTAGTTTGGCATATCTCCGGGTATTTGCTTGTGTTGTTGCTCGATCTTCTCTTTATGACCGCATTCGGGAGCGCCAGTATGAGGATCCCAACTTTCGGGCTCTTCAGGATAGAGTTCAGCAGGGTGATGCCAGGGATGTGACCATAGGTGATGATGGTGTGATGAGAATGCAGGGCCGTATTTGTGTGCCCAACGTAGATGGGCTTCAGAAGTTGATTCTTGAGGAGGCCCATAGATTGCGGTATTCCATCCATCCGGGTATCGCGAAGATGTACCAGGATCTGAGACAACACTTTTGGTGGCGAAGGATGAAGAAAGATATAGCGGAGTTTGTAGCCAAGTGTCTCAATTGTCAGCAAGTCAAATGTGAGCATCAGAGACAGGGATGTTTACTTCAGCAGATTAAGCTTCAAGAGTGGAAGTGGGAGCGGATCACCATGGACTTTGTGGTTGGACTTCCTTGGACCTTGGGGAAGCATGATGCTATTTGGGTGAGTGTGGACCGGCTGACCAAATCGGCTCATTTCATTCCAGTGTTGACTACATATTCTTCTGAGAGGTTGGCCCAAATCCACATTTGGGAGGTAATCCGGTTGCACGGTATGCCGGTGTCCATTATATCAGATCGAGGTCCTCAGTTCACCTCTCACTTCTAGAGAGCCTTGCATAGTGAGTTGGGTACCCAAATAGATCTCAGCACAACATTCCACCCCCAGACGGACGGGCATTCCGAGCGCATGATTTAGATTCTTGAGGATATGCTTCGTGCTTGTATGATGGATTTTGGAGGGTCATGGGATCGATACTTGCCTCTTGCAGAGTTTTCCTATAATAACAACTGCCAGTCCAGCATTCAGATGGCGCCGTATGAAGCTTTGTATGGTAGGCGGTGTAGGTCTCTAGTAGGATGGTTTGAGCCGGGCGAGGCCCGATTGTTGGGTACAGCTTGGTTCAGGATGCCCTGGACAAGGTGAAGGTGATCCAATAGAGACTTTGCAAAGCTCAGTCTAGGCAGAAGAGTTATGCAGACTGGAAGGTTCGTGACTTGGCATTTATGACTGGTGATCAGGTTTTGCTTCAAGTATCGCCTATGAAGGGCGTCATGAGATTCGGGAAGAAGGGTAAGCTGAGTCCAAGGTTCATTGGCCCTTTTGAGGTATTTCAGCGAGTTGGGGAGGTAGCCTATGAGTTGGCCTTGCCTTCTAACCTAGAAGGAGTTCATCTGGTATTCCACGTTTCCATGCTCCGGAAGTATCACGGTGATTCGACTCATGTTTTGGATTTTAGTTCAGTCCAGTTGGACAAGGAGCTATCATATGTTGAGGAGCTTGTGGCTATATTGGACAGGCAGGTCCGAAATCTCAGATCGAAGAATATTGCCTCAGCCAAGGTTTAGTGGAGGGGTCATCCGATCGAGGAGGCGACTTGGGAGACCGAGCAGGACATGCGGAGTCAGTACCCTCATCTTTTCACAGATTCATGTGTGTTTCTATACTCGTTCGAGGACGAACGATTGTCTTAAGAAGGGGAGAATGTAACGACCCGGTCGGTCGTTTTGAGAGTTAGCGCCCCGATCCCCTGATAACTGCTTCTCCCATGTCTATTTATGTTATTGGAACTTGTCGGAGCATTAAGTGGTGAAATTCAGAGTGATTTTGGACACATAGTCCTTTAATGTGAATTTTAACTTTAGAAATCGGACCGCAGCTAGAACTTAGTGAAGACGAATCCGAAATGGAATTTCGTCGACTCCGTTAGCTCCGTTGGGTGATTTTGGGGTTAGGAGCGTGTTCAGAATGTGTTTTCGAGGTCGGTTGTAGATTTAGGCTTGAATTGGCGAAAGTTGGAATTTCGGCGAATTTGGCCGATAAGTGAGATTTTGATATCGGACTTGGAATGGAATTCCGAAAGCGACCGCAGGTCCGTAATGCCATTTATGACATGTGTGCAAAATTTGAGGTCATTCGGATAAGTTTAGACGTGTTTCGGCATCGGATGTGGATTTTAGAAATTTCATAAGTTCTTAAGCTTGAATCCATGCATATTTGATGATTTTGATGTTATGAGACGTGTTTTTAAGGATCGACTAAGTTTGAATGAGGTATTCGGGTTGGTTGGTAGTTTTGGTTGAGGTTCCGGGGGCCTCGGGTGTGTTTCGGATGCCCAAACGGGCATATTTTGGCCTAAGTCTATTGCTGGTTTTGCTGTTTTTACAGCAGCATGTATTTGTTCTCCGCGATCGCAAGAGCAAGTCCGTGATCGCGCACAGTTAAATGGAGGCTGTCAGAAAATGTTCTCCGCGATCGCAGAACTCCAATCACGATCGCAGTGTATTGGGAATTCGGCCTCCGCGATCGCATGTCTTAGGTCACGATCGCATAGAAGATCTTAGGTCTGAGGAAAGGGTCAACGTTTGTTCTACGCGGTCGCGTGGACCTAACGCGATCGCATAGCTTTGAGGGAAAGGGGTCCGCAATCGCAGACCTGTAGATGCGAACGCGATGAAGGATTTTAGGCGCGTGTCCCTTAACTCTCCGCGATCGCGACTCATGGTACGCGATCGCATAAGGCAACATTTGGGTAGTTTTTTAAAAAAAAAAAAAATCAAAATCCGAGGGTTTATGTTATTTTCACCATTTTTGATTTTGAGAGCTCGAGAGAGGCGATTTTTGAGGACTTTTGTACTTGGGTAACTTGGGTAAGTAATTTCTATCCATTATAGATCAATTTCCATGATTCCAATCTTAAATTCAACCTTTAATTTCGAAGATTTTTGGGTAGAAAATGGGATGAACTTCATAGACCAAATTATCGAGTTATGATGGGGGTGTTTGACCTCCTATTTGAGAATTCTTATATGATTAGACTCGTGGGTGAATGAGTGACCGAAAAATATAATTTTTACCCGATTTCGAGACGTGGGCCCGGGGGACTTTTTGGGAGAATTTCCTAATTTCGCGTATTAGCTTAGAAATAATTAGCTATTTTGTTCCCTTGAAGTGATATTTACATCATGCAATCGAATTGAATAGATTTGGGCCACCCGGAGTCGGATACTCATGGCAAGAGAGTGGTATTGAGTTTATTAGCGCAGTCAAGGTAAGTGGCTTGCCTAACTCAGTGTTGGGGATTTCCCTTAGGCATTTTATATTTATTTTACTATGTGGACACCGTGTACGTGAGGTGACGAGTGCATACACGGGTCATGGTTGCTAAATTCCCGCTTTTCCTTCCATGACATAAATCATTTCATTCCTATATAACTGCTTCATGTTATAACTGATTAGTTAGCATAGGAATAAACATGCCTACCTGTTATCACTTGAATTCCCCGTACATGCTACTATTTGCTCCATGCTTAGGTAGTTTTACCTTATTCTTGCCTATTATTTTCTTGAATTGTTTAATTAAGCCGTATCCGATAGGATTCTGCATCTCATATGTAACGACCCGACCGGTCGTTCTGCGTATTAGGACCCCGTTCCCCTACCTCGAGACTTCCTATAGCTGCTTCTTATGATTTATGACTTGCGGGGATGAGTGGTTCGGAATTTGGAAGTGTTTAGAGTGCTTTAGGAACACTTGGTTCCTTAAGGTTGGCCTTTTGGCCAAGTTTGACTTTGGTCAACATTTTTAAGCAAACGACCTCGGAATCGAGTTCCGACAACTCCATTAGCTTCGTATGATGATTTCGGACTTGGGCGTATGTTCGGAACGAGTCTTCGATGACCCGGGAGCATTTCAGCGCCCAATATAGAAATAAGAATTTCCTTAAGTTTGAAATTTTGTTTGGAACATGATTTTATGTTATTGAGGTCCGAACGGAATTTCGGGACCGGTAATAGTTCCGTTATGTCATTTATGACTTGCCTGAAAAATTTAGTGTCATGAAGGATAAAGGGTACACGAATTAAAGAAAACGAGTTTTGTTGAAAGTGGCCAATTTGGGATAAAATACGGGTCGAGCGATAATACCCAATAATTATGGCCTAGTACCATATGACTACGGTGGTATAATGTATAAAGTATATATATAAAAAGTATATTAAAAATAAGTATAATTTTAAGTAAGTGGAAATAATTCTTAATTATATGGGTAATTGGTTAATTACCGGGTAACGAGATATTACCCAATTAACTAATAAGTGGATAAAAAATAATAATAAACTACATGTGGCAGTAAGCCAACTCTTAACCAAATGACTCTTTGTCATTTTGGCTAGGTGGAAAGTAATGTGTTAATTATAACACACATCACTCTTAATATTTTATTTGTAAAAGACAATGAAAGTACTGTTATGTTAAACAAAGGTTTGGAAATACAGTTAACAAGGATAGCATGTAGCGGCTGTAAATTGTTCTCTTTTTATTTTTACAATAATAAGTTGATCTTTCTTCATCAAACTTACCATGTATGTTCTCTCTTTCATTTATTTATTTTTGGGAAGTGTTCCCTGTTATAATCTTAATCTCTTTATCTTCTTACAAAAATTCCCACAAAAATCCCTACAATCAATAACATTAGAGATTCCTACAAGATTTCAACGTGATTCTTTCAAGAAATTCTTACAAGATTTTAACCAAAAATTCTTGAAACCGAACAATTCCAACGAGAATTGTTAGAACTGTAGCAACGTAAAATTTTGCGGTTCTAAAGGAGTACGGTGCAATCTTTTTCAAAAATATCATACGGATTTTTCCTACACTAGTTAGGAGTCCTCGTGTGTAGAGTTCGGAGTTGCGAGCGCGTTCTTGATCCAAGAGGTATATTCGACACGAGGTGAGTCTCCTTTCCAACCTTGTAAGAGGAAATTATCCCCATAGGTACTCTATTTACTGTATATACATGTTGCGGGGGCTACGTACGTACCAAGTGACGAGAGTCCGTACATGGCGACTAGTCTGCTATGTCGGGTAACTTTAGGATTCACAAACATGACTCAATGTGCCCTTTTTGTACTTTTGGATGGGTTGTGAATTGCATATTATTCCTGAGATGATATGGAAATGCGGAACATTATGATTTAACCCCA
>MDKH01211744.1:0-53297 GCA_005239495.1 Nicotiana undulata | reverse complement strand
TGTAATAAGAAAGATACGTTACGTTGGTACTCGGTTGAGTAAGGTACCAGGTGCCCGTCGCGGTCCATCAGTTTGGGTCGTGACACCTAGTATGTTGGTGTGCGAATGGGGTCAGGTCGCTTGATCTGTTTGATAAGTTTGATTGAGATGTGTGTAGAGTGGATGACTCTCGAGAACGGTTTTGATGGAGTCAAGGTTATACATAACAATTGGGAATTTTCAAGGTATGCATTTGGCTAGAACTGAGATTTGCGTTAGAGGTGTCAAGACTTCTGGCAATTTTACATTATCATGGATTCTACGTATCAGTATCGGGAAGGTGAAGGTAATGGCTTTAGATTCGCAGGAAGTCTCTCCAGGGTAAGTATTTGTTTAATGTAGTGCTCTGGGATATTTGAGAGAGTATTCAGTGGCTTATGAGCCTTAGACGGTATGACTTTATGCTTGGGTTTCATGTGGTGAGTCTGGATTGAGAACTGCGGTATTATGGCAAGAAGAAGCATCAATTCGAAGGTAAGTCAGAAGGAACTTGAATAAATAAGACAGCTTGGTAGCAGGTCGGATCGACATGATAAGGGATATGATTAATTCTTTGGGTGTTTATGAGGTAATGAGTTGTTATAGGTGTTTCTTAGCAATTCTCTTAGGACTTGGTGGCATGCGTAGCTTGGTTGAGTTAGAAGGATGCAGTCTTGACGGGTTGGTGTTGTACATATGGGATTCAGAGAGTTCTTGATGGTTTCTATCACGGTTAGAGATATGTATTTTCTTCTGGTGTGAGGAACAAGTGACGTATAGTGATTTTGCCCCTAGATGGGATCAAATGAAAATTTCTTGGCTAGTTGAGTATGTAGTTGCTTATGGATTTGAAGGGATTATTAAGTTCTCATATTTATCATAGGATGGCAGGGTGTATGCGATATGTTGTGTAGAGTTCACATTTGCATGTGTGAGGTCACAGTTTAGTTCTGGGAGGAAGGTCATAAATTCTTAGGCAGCATGGGCAGTTTCAGATGACTAGGTAGAGTATATCACTAATTGGTGTGGCTTGATGAGGGTATACAATTCAGAAACGACAATGTGTTTGAGTTAAGGGTACTTCATTAGTATTGCGGCGCTCTTTTGTTAGACCGACTGTTGATATTCAAGTTCACTTAATGGCATAGAAGAATTATAGGAGTATCCCTTGTGAAATGATTGAGTATTAGAGGTGCGTTATATATTCGAGCGGTGGAGTTGGGATCAGATACGGTAATTGGTGCGCTTTATGGATTTCGAGATGGGGAGTTCCCATGAACAGGTTATTTTGTGGTTGTAGACCGTGAAGATGCGAGCAAAGCTAGTCAGATGTTAGTATGTGTCATGATTCAGTCATTATGAACTTTTGGAGAGTTATCTACCTGTTGTGGGTGACCAGAGTTGACTTAGAGTTATTGGTAGGCCAGTATGGTGTGTGATTCTACACCGAGTCAGAATTGTTGACTCTGAATTGTTATTATTAAGGGATGTACCATTCAATGGTCATTGAGCTTATTCGTCCTTTGGAGTGATCTAGGAGTTACCTTGCGGTGTTTCAAGAAGTGGTGATTGTTGGTTATGGGTGCATAGGATGCGGTTCTATCTGGGCTTATTAGCGAGATTTGAGTAAGGTAAGTAATTAGGTGTTGCGGGATGGAGACGTATGGGTTATGTTTTGCTGGTCCGGGTGGCATGGTATCGTCTGATTTCCCCTGTGTTTATGACAATGAACCTTGAGTACTTGATGTCGAATTCTGCATGGTTATTGAATCTGAGCAAGGTGGCTTGAATTATTTCACGTGAACCAGCGTTCACGCATTGTAGCGGAGCTATGTAGAGGTATGCTCCTTGGTGTCAGATTCATGTGTTCTGATTATACGTTGTGCCAGGCTTTTGGCATGATGCTGTGATGGTAATTGTTAATGGCAGGATAGTCCTCTCGTGTGAATCTTCTGTTTTATGAATTGAACTTTTGGGATGTTGTTATTGAGTGCACGAGTTGCACAAGTTATGGCTCGGAATGGTATTGATGTTGATTGGATGAATGGTTGCTGGCTTGTACGTGTTCTTCCATCATCGACAGTATATGGAGTGTTAGAGTGAGGCATTGTTGATAAGAGGATATGTACCGGTATTGGGTTGTGTTGAGCAGCTATTGTGATTAGGAGTTATCGCTATGGGGGTTTGAGTCATGCGGTGTATTATGTGATTTCATCTTGGATTACGGATATGGCTTGATACAGCGTGTTCAAACTTGTTCAGTTTATAGTTGTGGAATTTTGATCGTGTAAATTATTTTAGAAGTGGAAATCTGGTTCTAAGGTTATGGGTCAGGTTGGATAAAAAAAACAATTTCAACTGTGTGGTGCTATTGGACATATTTGGGGTAGGGTGACGTGGGATCACCTTCGAATATGTGCATGGTAGGTTACACGGCAAATTTGGTGGCGTTTGGAACAACTCTAGGCATGTTCGAGGACGAACGTATGTTTAAGTGGGGGAGAATGTAACGACCCAATCGGTCGTCCCGTAGAATTTGCACTGTTATTCCTGTTTCTGCCTTGTTATGCATTGTTAAGTTGTTTATGATGTGTTGGAGTCGGGTGGTTCGGGTTCGGAGTGGTTGTAATGAGAATTTAGACACTTAGTCTCTAAAGATAGCCTTATAGTTGGAAAAGTCAACCAGGAGTTGACTTATTGGTAAATGACCCCGGAATGCGGATTTTATGGCTCAAACAGCTTCATTAGGTGATTTGGGACTTAGGAGTATGTTCGGAATGTCCTTGTGATGTCTGATGTAGAATTAGGCTTGAATTGGCGAAAGTTAATTTTTGGCGATTTCCGGTTGGCAGTGGAAAATAGACTATCGGGGTCGGAATGGAATTCCGACAGTTGGAACAGGTTCGTAATGTCATTTTGGATATGTCTGCAAAATTTCAGATCAATCGGAGTTGTTTTGGGTAGTTTTGGCATCGTTGGTGGAATTTAGAAATTTCAATGTTCATAGGCTTGAATTCGATGGGTTTTTGGAGTTTTGATGTTGTTTTTGGTGTTTCGAAGGCTCGACTAAGTTTGAATGATCATTTAGGACATGTTGGTATATTTGGTTGAGGCCTCGAAGGTCTCGGGTGTGTTTCGGGTGGTTAACGGACCAACTTTTGGCCTTGGAAGATGGCAGATTTCTGGTGTTTCTTGGTTCTGGTTTCCTCTTTCGCGATCGCGAGGGGTATCCTGCGATCACGTGGGCTTAGCTGAGTGGGGGGTCAAATTTGTTATCCGCGATCACATTAAAGTGTTCGCGATCGCATAAGTATGGGAGGTTGTTCTCCGCGATCGCTTGGTCAGGTTCGCGATCGCGTGGGTTGAGGAGAGTGCGCAGTGCGATCGCGTGGGCTGTGGGGTGGATGCGATCGCAGTAGGCTGTGGGGTGGAGGTTCGCGATCGCGTGGAGTATTCTGCGATCGCATAGGGTCTCTGAGGAGTCGTTGGATTTTGCTCTCTGCGATCGCGACTGGATGTCTGCGATCGCATAGAACGAATCACTGGGCAGAAAACTTTAAGTTCAAAAAAGAGGGTTTTTAGCAATTTTTCAAAACTCCATTAGAGAGCTCGGGAGAAGGGAGATTTTTGGAGAGATTTTCTGTGGGAGTCTTGTGGTAAGTGTTCCTTAATCACTTTTGGTCTAATTTCACGAATTAGTATTGATTATTACCATGTAATTTGTGGAATCAAAGTAGAAATTAGGGGAAAAGGGGAAGAAAAGTTGGGAAATTCTATGATGATTTGGAGGGGTATTTGTGGTTGGATTTTGGTAAATTTGATATGGGTAGACTCGGGGAAGAACAAGGATTCCAGTTTTGTAAATTTTATCGAATTCCGAGACGTGGGCCCGGCGGTCGGGTTTGACCAATTTCGGGATTTTTGAGTATTCTTGATAGATTTTGATTGAGATTCACCCATTAGCATATAATAATGACATACACTTGATTGTTGGTAGATTTGGAGCGCTCGGAGGTTGAATTTCGAGGCAAGGGAACTGCAGAGTAGTGTTTTAGCCGGTTTTGAGGTAAGTAACGCTTCCACACTTGGAACTGAGGGTTCGAAACCCCAAACTGTCTGATATTTGATGTTAATTAAGGTGACGCACTTGCCAAATGAAGGGCATGCGAGCGTACACCGGATATTTGTAGCCTGGCTCTTCCCACGACACTGCCTAATGGTTATCTCAGGTTGATATTGGTATTGTGAAGTTTGCGTTTACCTTGAACACAATAGAATCATGCTAAGTATAAATGTTAAGGCTTTACGCCGATATGTTCAGACTGGAACGGTCGATTATTGCTGTCTCTATTTATGATTATTGTTTCCATGTACTCAGTCCTGTTGTAGTATATTTTCATGCCTTAGTCTCAGAAACTGTTACTTATATGCATATTTATCATTGTTTGGGCTGATTTATACATCTGTGAACTGTATGAGTGATACTGGAAAAAGGTATTGACTGAGTGTGGCCGAGAGCCTGGTATTGAGACAGTTATGAGATTGGACTGCACACCGCAGTGATCATTGAATCATGCCTTCGTTGGCTTGATATAACGCTTGGGCTTATAGGAGCCCCTCCGGAGTCTTTACACCCCCAGTAAGCACACAGATATTTAGGGATGGATCTTCCCTGGACATGGATCTTTTCCGAATGATATGTTCCGGAGATAGATCTTCCTCGTGGTGTTTATGTTCCGGAGATGGATCTTCTCCGTGGTGTTTATGTTCTGGAGATGGATCTTCTCCGTGGGGTTTATGTTCCGGAGATGGATCTTCTGCGTGGGGCTGGATTGGCCTTTTTCCTCAGTACTAGGTGACTGTGTCACTTGTGTTATGTAATATCCGGGATGGACTTTCCCTGGGCCAGAAGGCCAGATTCTAGTACTGAGTGGACCACCTTATGAGAGTTTGATTACTGGGTACACATCATTCTTGATTCTATATGAATTCATGTGGGTATATAGGGCTACAAACATAAATTGATGCATCTTGTTTACTTTCTGATATATTACTGTCAGGTCCAAGTTATATAATGTTGTTCAAAATTATAAGAGGTTTAGTCCGTCACTACCTCTCAGCCCGTAGTTTGGTTTCGTTACTACTGAGTTGGTGTACTCACATTACCCCCTGCACCTTGTGTGCAGATCCAGGTACACCGAAATTCAGCTCTGGACAATGAGTAGCAACAGTTTCATCAGAGTTGACGAGGTAGAAGCTGGCGACCGTGATCTCGTCATCTCTTTCCCTTCTACTGTCGTATTTACTTTCAGACTATGTTGGTCATTTCTTTTCGGATTGTATTATGTATTAGAAGCCCATGACTGTGTGACATCGGATCCAGGAGTTGTAGATTTTGTGTTTTTGGTTTCATAAACTTCTTTTAAATACAGATTTTTAGTATATTAATTTCAGGCAGTTGAAAAACGGTAATTTACTTAATAAACGGTTCAGGATTAGTTACAGTAGGTGGCTGGCCTGGTTTCACGACAGGCGCCATCACGACTCCGAAATTGGGTCGTGACAGATGATGCCTTCTCTATGGCCAGTTCCACTGCAATAACTTTGATCCTCTGCTCCAAGGTACATTTCTCCTCCTCTATTGCCTCCATATTAAGCTGCAAACTCTCAAACTGCTCCTTCCAATTGTCAGCCTCGGTATGATAGTCATTAGCTAGTTGCTCCATTTGAACGATTCTTTTCATTAATTCTGTGCCAATAAGATTTATCTGCATAAAAGGATAAGTTAGACACGCTAAAGGATATGAAAAGAGGGAGGAATGGTTTAAAGTCTACCTTCAGGGACGAGTGCACAATCTCGTTCATCCAAGTTAAGGAGTTATGACTCTCCAGCTTAGACTTCTCCACCGGGCCTATTAGGGGTTTTAACCATACATCCGCTTGGCCTGATTTCTTCAAGAGGTTGCCTCCTGCAGGAACCTCTATCATTACTTGCTTCATCACCCCCTACTAGAAGAACCTACTTCGACAACAGAAGGCACGGAAGTAGGGGCGGATGAAGGAGCCACGGATGGAATAGTCTGAGAAGCAGAAACAACAATGGGAGTAGTAAACGAAAGTTCCGCAGGAACAGACGGAGGGAAAATTGCAACAAGTGCTTCTTCTGAATCTGAACCAAAGCCTTGCTGGAACAGTTGATCAATTGACTCATGAACAAGAGAGTGAGTTGTGTCTTCAGGAGCGAAAAGCTCTGATTCAGGTACGGGAGGTTCAATAATGGGAACAGACTCATCGTTAGATACAACTGTCCTCCTTCTCGACCTATGAATCAGCGAACCTTCCTCCTATTCTTCTTCATCCTCCAAGGTCTGGGACCCACTTGCTTTCCTTTTTATGAAGAGGAGCCAACAATGATTTCCTTGGCCTTAGCCAGGGAAAGATTTGAAGCGGACACAACAACAGAAATTCCACGAGCAGGAAACCCTAGCAAATGAAAGGGATCAGATAAGCTCAAAAAGAAAAAGGGAAGAAGTAAAAAAAACACCTTACCAGGTATTTCCAAGAATGTTCTTCTAAAGGAGCGATTAACAAAAGTTTTTCTACCCAATCACAAACATCGGAGATATTCTCGATGGTTCCCATGGTTTCTGCAAAAGGAAAAGTAGCAGTCACGGTACTGATAATTTATCAAAAATATAGTGGGAAAGTGAGCAAAACTGTACTCACGTGCAAAGTTCCATTTCTCAGGGAAGGGGAGATTTTCTTCACCTACTAAACCTGCAGTAGGGACAACAACGTACCCAACATACTGTAAAGACTCGAACATTTCATGTCTAAAATAATGCCCGAATAGGTCCATGTGTTGTTAAAACTGTAGAAATTCTTAAAAACGGACCTTTTTGAGTAAACAGTATCCCAGAACTTAAAAGATAAAATTTTCCAGAATTGTGATGTTATGCGACGCACTATACGATCACATAATGTGTATGCGGACCGCATAATGGTCGCATACATGATCAGGTTTCTGCCCAAATTAAGGACAACTATGCGGCCCAGAACGCGATCACATTTTGGGTATGAGGACCGCATAGTTGTCGCATTCTTGCCCCATTGTTTTTGCGAGGAAGGTTATGCAACGCACTATGCGATCACATAACAGGTATGCGGACCGCATAGTGGTCGCATACCTGGGCAGATTGTTTGCAATTTTGGCCCATTTGAGAGCCAACCATGCGACAGGAATGCGGACCGCATAGCAGAAATGCGATCGTATTCCTGACCGCATTTCTATGTCGGGGCTCCTATTTTTCTAAATTTAAAACCCGAACCCCTGTTTAATAAAACACCCCTCCCCTTCATTTTTAACGATTTTCTGAACAAAATAGAGAGAGGGGAGAGAGGGTTCTTGAGAGAGAAAGCTCATTCTTCATCAATTTGATTTTCCAAAATCACTCAGGCCTGGGAATTTCGAGTAATCTTCTTCTTCTTCATTCTAACAGGTAAGTCCCCACCCCATTTTTCTTAAATTTTAAGATTTTTGGTTAATAGTAGAACTCCCCTAAATGGGTTCTTGAAGATAAAAGTGAAGAACCTTGCATGTATGTTCATTTATTGTCATAATCTATTAAAGGGAAGTGGGTTAGAGTAAATATTCACAACGAGGGGGTTGGTAATCTAAGGGGTCACATAGCATTCGATAAAATGCCTAAGCGAGTTCGAATTGTGTTCATGATTCCCAATTCTAAGATGAATGTGTTACATTGTGGAATAGATTGATGGTGCTAGACGGTCCGGTGATTTGTGATAGAAATTAAAAAGGGGAAATTCGACTCGAGGTATGTATGGCTAACTTTAATGCTTGTGGAATCACTTTGTGGTGTCCGAACATACGGTATGTGTATTTGGTTCGAGTATATGTAAATTTGTTGTTCAAATGTGTTGAAGCGTGAGATGTTATTCTTTTCTTGATTTGGTGGATCACCATGAACCATGTTAATTGATATTGTGAAGGGTGAATTGTTGTGCCTATTTTATTATGTGAAAAGATCGTTAAATGCTCGAGGGTACCGATGTGAAAGTATGTGTTAAATGAATGAAAGAATTTTAATGTGCCCAAGAATGGGAATGTATCTAATGGCTAAATACCGTGCGTGGTAAGTGATGAAAAAGGGTATTGTGAATTGATGTAGACGAAATAAATGATTGTGGTAACACAATGAATATGAATTACTGCTTCGTAATAACTAGTGTGCCTTGAGTCCACATTGTGATTTGTTTATACGAGCTTGTGTTCCTTGTAATGAAGATCTTTGTGATTGAACTATGGACTGTTATTGTTGCTATGAAATGTGAATTGTCCGGTGGGATCGGGTTGCACGCCTCAACAGAAAGAAATAAGGCTGAAATGTGATTTTCCGGAGGGATCGGGTTGCACGCCGCAACACGAGGGAATAAGGGTGGAGAGGTAACAAGGGTGGACGAGGTAATAAGGGTGGACGAGGTAATAAGGGGGGAATGTGGTTGTGATGAAATGAGAATCTGTGGAACTCTTGAATGTGGTTGTGATGAAATGAGAATATGTGGAACTCTTGAATGTGGTTGTTTCTGCTCCTGTGCAATACTTGTTGGTCCCATTAACTGTTTCTTATCTGTGTATTGTTTGATTCTACTTAGAGTAAAGTTTGTTCATACATACTAGTACTATTCAACGGTACTAACGTCCCTTTTGCTGGGGGCGCTACATCGTTTATATGGATGTAGGTGGTTCCATAGCAGGTAGCTCAGCCCGCCGTTAGTGGTGCCTCCTCTTCATCTCTTCAGCAGTTGTGGTGAGCCCCTCTTCTTCTCAGGGCCGCGTGTGGATTATACCATCCTCTTTTGCTTATGTTGTAAAGGTATAGCCGGGGCCTTTTTGCCGGCAAGTTATGTAAAACTTCTAGAACTTTTAGAGGCTCCGTAGACATGATGTGGGTTGTATATATATATATATATATATATATATATATATATATATGTATATTTTGGGCGATAGTTGTACTCACTCGTAAATTGTGGATCGCATGAGAAACATTGTATGTAACTCATATGTTTTGGGATTATCTATTGTTGAAAGCTAAAAATGGAAAATGGAATTACGATGTAAATTGTAATTTGAACCTAAATTGTCTAACTCACATGAAATAATGTACGTTATGAACACGGGGTAATACATTGGGTAGGAAAGGTAATCCAGGTCCGCTTAACGGGGTTCATCCGGTTAGGCGTCGGTCTCGTCCCTCGATTTTGGGGCGTGACAAACTTGGTATCAGAGCCTAAGGTTTTTAAAGTGTCCTAGGATGTCTCGGAGCCGTGTCTAGTAGAGCCCTTCTTATCGGTGTGTTGTTGACCACATCTATAATTAGGGGGCTGCATGGACATTTAGGAAAATACCCTTTTCATTGTTATTCTGTATCGTACGATGAAGTGAAAGGTGAGAATGTATCTATCTAATTCGTGCATTGTCCTAATTTTCAGTAAATGGCGCCCAAGAAGAGAGCTCGACTCAGCCTAGAGGCCAATGCCACCCCAAGTGTGGCCATGAATCCTTTATTTGATGGTGCAGGTGAGAATGGTTCCCCGACCTTGAATCTGCCTGACTCCTCCGTGCTAGGCCAGTCTATCCCTATCCCTGCTCCAGCAGAGGGTACTGAAATCTCTCCCGCTGATGTTCCTGATCCTTCCTCAGTCCCAGCTTCCGGTCCCAGTTTTTCTGATGGGGACCTCAGGGGAGCTATTCAGATGCTGACTCAGTTAGTGGCCTCCCAGGCCCAAAGATCACAGGCTGCCCCTGCGTCCTCTAGCGAGCAAAGGATTCTTCAGGTTCTAGGGTCAACCAGTTTCTGCGGTTAGCCCCTCCAGAGTTCACAGGCACCGACCCAGAGGCCGATCCTCAAGATTTTGGGATGAAATGTACAAGACTCTCCGGGTTATGAAGGCTACTGAAACAGAGGGAGTTAAGTTATATAAAGGGAACAACATATTCGTGGTTTGAGATGTGGGAGAATTCCCGTGGAGAGGGGATCCCTCCGGCGAGATGGGTCGAGTTTGTAGATGCTTTCATGGACCATTTCTTGCCTGCCGGGGTTATGGCAGCCCGTGCTGCAGAGTTTGAGGTCCTTAAGCAGGGCCACATGAGTGTGTGGGAGTACCATATGGAGTTCGTGCGCTTGTCCAAGTATGCTACCCACATGATGCTGACTATGGAGGCCAGAGTTCGTCTGTTTGTTCAGGGCCTTGGTCCGTTGGTTGTCAATAATGTTGCTACAGCTACTTTGCATTCAGATATGAACTATGGTAAGATTGTGGGTTTTTCCCAGGCTACGGAGGCACAAAAAATGAAGATAAGAATGGAGAGAGAGGGTAGTAGTAGGGCCCGATCAGCGGCAACCCTGGGAGTTCAGTTGGAGGCGGGAGATCAACCCTTGGGAGAGGGTCAGCAGGGTCATCCCAGTCCTATGCTCAGTCTTAAGCTAGTGCGCCGCCATCAGGGCACAGTTATCAGCATGGAGGTCGCTTTGGACCAGGTTCGGACAGCAGGAGGTTCCACCAGTCAGGTCGTTCTGGTGGGACATTTCAGCAGCAGCGGAGGGTCTCAGACCCTAAGTGTGGGAGGTTCCATTCTGAGCCTTGTTACCTGGATATCCCGGTATGCTATAGATGTGGAGTGAGGGGCCATATTCAGCGAGATTGTCGTGCGCCCAGTCAGGGCACAGGTAGGGGCACTGCTCAGGCGTCCAGTTCTTCGGCCGCTACATCTTCAGCACGCCCTCCAGCTCCAGCAGGGCGCAATGCAGCTAGGGGTAGAGCACGAGGTCAAGGGGGACCCAATCGGTTCTATGCTGTGAGTGGTCGGCAGAGTGCTGAGGCTTCTCCAGATGTTGTCACGGGTATTCTGACTGTCGAATCGCATGATGTTTATACTCTTATTGATCCCGGGTCTTCATTGTCATATGTTACTCCATTTATTGCTTCGAGTTTTGGGATAGAACCCGAACAACTTCATGAGCCGTTCTCAGTGTCGACTCCGGTTGGTGATTCTATTACGGCCGTGCGAGTCTATAGGAATTGTGTTGTTACGGTGTGTGGTCGAGATACCACCGCCGATCTTATTGAGTTAGAGATGTTAGATTTTGATGTAATCATGGGAATGGATTGGCTTTATTCGTGCTTTGCTAAACTCGACTGCCAAACCAGAATTATGAGGCTCGAATTTCCTAACGAGCCCGTTATTGAATGGAAGGGGAATGATGTTGTGCTGAGGGGCAGGTTTATTTCCTATCTTAAGCCTCCAAGATGATCCGGAAGGGGTGCATCTATCATTTGGTCTGGGTTGCGGACACCACTTCAGGGGTGCCTGCTCCCGAGTCCGTGCCGGTTGTGAATGAGTTTCTTGAAGTGTTTCCGAATGAGCTTCCTAGAATTCCGCCAGATAGAGAGATCGATTTCGGGATTGATGTATTGCCAGATACGCAGCCAATATTTATTCCACCTTAAAGGATGGCGCCAGCAAAATTCAGAGAGTTAACAGAGCAATTGAAAGATCTGTTAGAAAAGGGTTTCATTCGGCCAAGTGTGTCGCCTTAGGGCGCACCGGTTCTTTTTGTCAGAAAGAAAGATGGATCGCTTCGAATGTGTATTGATTATTGGCAGCTCAACAAGGTCACCATCAAGAATAAATATCCACTGCCTCAGATATATGATTTGTTCGATCAGTTGCAAGGTGCTAGGTTCTTCTCAAAGATTGATTTACGGTCCGGGTATCACCAGTTAAAGATCAGGGAGCAGGATATTCTAAAACCGCTTTCAGGACTCGTTATGGGCACTTTGAATTTCTGGTAATGTCTTTTGGGCTAACCAACGCCCGATCAGCTTTTATGGATCTTATGAATCGGGTTTTCAAACCGTTTCTTGACTCCTTTGTGATTGTCTTTATTGACGATATCCTTGTTTATTCGCGAAGTAAGGAAGATCATGCTAATCACCTCAGGGCAGTTCTACAGACTCTTCATCAGCACCAGTTGTATGTAAAGTTTTCGAAATGTGAGTTTAGGCTAGAATCAGTCACCTTTTTGGGACATGTTGTTTCTAGGGAAGGGATTCAAGTTGATCCCCAAAAGATTGCAGCGGTGAAGGATTGGCCAAGACCAACGACCCCGATAGAGATTCGTAGTTTCTTGGGTATAGCTGGGTATTATCGGAGGTTTGTGGAGGGTTTATCTACTCTCGCCTCCCTATTGACTAAGCTGACGCAGAAAGCAGTTAAGTTTCAGTGGTCCAATGCTTGTGAAAAGAGTTTTCAGGAATTGAAGTCAAGATTGACTTCGGCACCAGTGTTGACCTTGCCAGAAGGTTCAGAGGGATTAGTGGTTTATTGTGATGCTTTGAGAGTTGGTTTGGGGTGTGTGTTGATGCAATGTGGTACAGTTATAGAGTGTGCTTCAAGGCAACTCAAGAATCACGAGAATAATTATCCGACGCATGATTTGGAGCTCGTGGCGGTTGTGTTTGCATTGAAACTCTGGCGGCATTATCTTTATGGGGTCCATGTGGACGTGTTCACAGACCACAAGACTCTTCAGTATCTATTCAAGCAGAAGGAGTTGAATTTAAGGCATCGAAGGTGGTTAGAATTTCTCAAAGATTATGATAGGAATATTTTGTACCATCCAGGAAAGGAAAATGTGGTAGCCGACGCTCTTAGTCAGAAATCCACGGGTAGCTTGGCACCTTTAGAAGTCGGTCAGAGGACTTTGGCTCGAGAGGTTTATCAGATGGCCAGTCTCGGGGTCTGTCTTTCGACCTCAGATAAGGGGGATGTCGTGGTGCATAATGGAGCGGAGTCTTCGCTTGTAGCGAAAGTCAAGGAAAAGCATCAGAGATCCAGCATTGATACAATTGAGGGAAGCAATTTTGAATCACAAGATTTCAGCTTTTTCACTCGGCAATGATGACGGTGTCTTGCGGTGTCAAGGGAGATTATGTGTTCCAGATATGGATAATCTCCGGGAGAGGGTAATGGCAGAGGCTCATAATTCCAGGTATTCTATTCACCCAGGTTCTACCAAAATGTATCACGATCTCAAGGAAATTTACTGGTGGGGTAGTATGAAGAGGGGTGTGGCAGACTTTGTGGCTAGATGTCTAAACTGTCAGCAAGTGAAGGCCGAGCATTAGAGGCCCTGTGGGATGACGCAGCTAATGGAAATACCGATGTGGAAATGGGAAATGATCAATATGGACTTCGTGGTAGGGTTACCTCGCACTCAACACAAGTTCGACTCAATTTGGGTGATAGTGGATCGACTCACGAAATCAGCTCACTTCTTACCGGTCAAATCCACTGATACTGCAGAACAGTACGCTCAGTCGTATGTCAAGGAAATAGTCAGACTTCATGGCACTCCAAATTCTATTATTTCGGATCGAGGGGCCCAGTTCACAGCTAACATTTGGAGGAAATTTCAGCAAGGTTTGGGTACTCAGGTAAATCTCAGCACAACTTTCCACCCACGGACGAATGGTCAAGCGGAGCGGACTATTCAGACGCTTGAAGATATGTTGCGGTCTTTTGTCTTAGATTTCAAGGGTAGCTGGGATGATCACTTGCCGCTTATAGAGTTTGCTTACAATAACAGCTTTCATGCTAGCATTCAGATGGCCCCATTCGAGGCATTGTACGGAAGGAGATGAAGATCTCCGATCGGATGGTTTGAGGTTGGTGAGGAAGAATTGTTAGGACCAGATCTTGTGCATCAAGTTATGGAAAAAGTTAGAGTCATTCAGGAGAGGATGAAAACTGCTCAAAGTCGTCAGAAATCCTATGCGGATGTTCGTCGTAGGGATTTAGAGTTTCAAGTAGATGATTGGGTATTATTGAAGGTATCTCCCATGAACGGAGTCATGCGGTTTGGAAAGAAAGGGAAATTGAGCCCAAGGTATGTCGGGCCATATCGGATCGCTCAAAGGATAGGGCAAGTCGCGTATAGGCTGGAATTGCCCCCCCGAAATGTCATTAGTGCATCCAGTGTTTCATGTGTCCATGTTAAAGAATGTAATTGAAGATCCAGCTGTCATCGTGCCAGTTGAGACCATTGAAATTAATGAAGAATTGTCATATGAAGAGGTTCCGGTTGTTATTCTTGATAGGCAAGTCCGTAGATTGAGAAACAAAGAAATTGCTTCTGTTAAAGTGTTATGGTGAAGTCATCAAGTCGAGGAAGCCACGTGGGAAGCGGAAAGTGAAATGAAAGAAAAATATCCCCATTTGTTTGAACAAGTCTAGTAGTGATCGTGAGAACTGCCATCTCTAAGTGAATACACCTTTGTGTTTAGTTTTGTGCTCTCCTGATTTCCTTATTATTGTAACATCTCAAGTTGTGCCATATTTGTGTATGTTGTGATTATTTGAGTAATGTGCAGCTCTTTGTAGCAAGCTAAAATTTATGTGCAATTCATGTGGTAGTGAGATGATATGCAAGTTGTGGTGTTAACTAAATTATGTACAAGCAGGTTGAAGTAATTGAATTCTGTATGATTTGATGGGATAACTGAATTATGTGCAAATTGTTGGAGTAAGTGAAATTATGTGAAACTCGTGTGATGGTTAAATGATTAATATAAGTATAGATTAGTAATGATTAATTGGAGTGTATATGGCATGTTGAAGTAATTGAATTATATGGGACTTGTTGCGATGACCAAATTATGTGTAAGGCCATGAAATAACTAGTTACGTGTGGAATTGGTCAGGAACATGTGTATCAGGGGCTCTCTGACAGGTAGATATGCCTAATTACAGAGGAAACTCTGGCGAAATTTTCAGAAAATATCGGAGTTCGTGAAAACTGGGGGTTGGCATATTGTGTTTTCAAAACCAAATAATTTCCCGATCCTCATTCGAGGACGAATGATTTTAAGTGGGGGAGGATGTAAACACCCAAAAAATTTCATGTCTGAAATAATGCCCGAATAGGTCCATGTGTTGTTAAAACTCTAGAAATTCTTAAAAAACGGACCTTTTTGAGTAAAAAGTATCCCAGAACTTAAAAGATAAAATTTTCCAGAATTGTGTTGTTATGCGACGCACTATGCAATCGCATAACGTGTATGCAGACCGCATAATGGTCGCATACTTGATCAGGCTTCTGCCCAAATTAAGGACAACTATGCGGCCCAGAATGCGATCGCATTTTGGGTATGCGGACCGCATAGTTGTCGCATTCTTGCCCCATTGTTTTTGTGAGGGAGGTTATGCGACGCACTATACGATCGCATAACAGGTATGCGGACCGCATAGTGGTCGCATACCTGGGTAGATTTTTTTCTAATTTTGGCTCATTTGAGAGCCAACTGTGCGACAGGAATGCGGACCGCATAGCAGGAAGCGATCGCATTCCTGACCGCATTTCTGTGTCGAGGCTCCTATTTTTCAAATTTTAAAACCCGACCCCCTATTTAATAAAACACCCATCCCCTTCATTTTTAATGATTTTCTGAACAAAATAGAGAGAGGGGAGAGAGGGTTCTTGAGAGAGAAAGCTCATTCTTCATCAATTTGATTTTCCAAAATCACTCAGACCTGGGAATTTCGAGTAATCTTCTTCTTCTTCATTCTAACAGGTAAGTCCCCACCCCATTTTCCTTAAATTTTCAGATTTTTGGTTAATAGTAGAACTCCCCTAAATGGGTTCTTGAAGATAAAAGTGAAGAACCTTGCATGCATGTTCATTTATTGTCACAATCTAGTAAATGGAAGTGGGTTAGAGTAAATATTCACAAAGAGAGGGTTGGTAATCTAAGGGGTCACATAGCATTCAATAAAATGCCTAAGCGTCGAATTGTGTTCATGATTCCCAATTCTAAGATGAATGTGTTACATTGTGGAATATATTGATGGTGCTAGACGGTCCGGTGATTTGTGATAGAAATTAAAAAGGAGAAATTCACCTCGAGGTATGTATGGCAAACTTTAATCTTTTTGGAATCACTTTGTGGTGTCCGAGCATACGGTATGTGTATTTGGTTCGAGTATATGTAAATTTGTTGTTCAAATGTGTTGAAGCGTGAGATGTTATTCTTTGCCTAATTTAGTGAATCACCATGAACCATGTTAATTGATATTGTGAAGGGTGAATTGTTGTACCTATCTTATTATGTGTAAAGCTCGTTAAATGCTCGAGGGTACCGATGTGAAAGTATGTGTTAAATGAATGAAAGAATGTTAATGTGCCCAAAAATGGGAATGTATCTAATGGCTAAAAACCATGTGTGGTAAGTGTTGAAAAAGGGTATTGTGAATTGATGTAGACAAAATAAATGATTGTGGTAACACCGTGAATATGAATTACTGCTTTGTAATAACCAGTGTGCCTTGAGTCCACATTGTGATTTGTTGATACGAGCTTGTGTTCCTTGTAATGAAGATCTTTGTGATTGAACTGTGGATTGTTATTGTTGCTATGAAATGTGAATTATCCGGTGGAATCGGGTTGCACACCGCAACAGAAAGCAATAAGGATGAAATGTGATTGTCCGGAAGGATCGGGGTGCACGCCGCAACACGAGGGAATAAGGGTGGAGAGGTAACAAGGGTGGACGAGGTAATAAGGGTGGACGAGGTAATAAGGGGGGAATGTGGTTGTGATGAAATGAGAATCTGTGGAACTCTTGAATGTGGTTGTGATGAAATTAGAATCTGTGGAACTCTTGAATGTGGTTGTTTCTGCTCCTGTGCAATACTTGTTGGTCCCATTAACTGTCTCTTATTTGTGTATTGTTTGATTCTACTTAGAGTAAAGTTTGTTCATACATACTAGTACTATTCAACGGTACTAACGTCCCTTTTGCCGGGGGCGCTAAATCTTTTATATGGATGTAGGTGGTTCCATAGCAGGTAGCTCAGTCTGCCGTTAGTGGTGCCTCCTCTTCATCTCTTCAGCAGTTGTGGTGAGCCCCTCTTCTTCTCGGGGCCGCATGTGGATTATACCATCCTCTTTTTCTTATGTTGTAAAGGTATAGCCGGGACCTTGTTGCCGGCAAGTTATGTAAAACTCCTAGAACTCTTAGAGGCTCCGTAGACATGATGTGGGTTGTATATATATATATATATATATATATATATATATATATATATATATATATATATATATATATATATTTTGAGCGATAGTTGTACTCACTCATAAATTGTGGATCGCATGAGAAACATTGTATGTAACTCGTATGTTTTGGGATTATCTATTGTTGAAAGCTAAAAGAGGAAAATGGAATTACGTTGTAAATTGTACTTTGAACCTAAACTGGCTAAATCATATGGAATAATGTACGTTATGAACACGGGGTAATACGTTGGGTAGGAAAGGTAATCCAGGTCCGCTTGACGGGGTTCATTCGATTAGGTGCCGGTCTCGTCCCTCGATTTTGGGGCGTAACACATACCATCCTCTATCTTTATCATCATCTGGTATAACTAAAACTCTTTTACTCCTAGCTGCGAGAGTAAAAACTCCTTGGCGGAACAACATCAGAGAATAGAGGTGAATAAGATGATGGAAAGTAAATGGAACAGAAGCTAAGTTGGCCAAATACCTAAGGCATGCAGCTGCCCTCCAAACGAGAGGACCGATCTGTCCCAAACAAACATTGAAGAATCAATAGAATTCTATGATTATAGGTCGATGGGAGGCTTAAATCCTAAAGTGAAGGGATAAGTGTATACAAAAGAATACCCAGTTCTATAAGAGGTTATTCTCCGGTTATCATTAGGAACTACAACTGAAAAATCAGATTATCAACAACAATCTCTGCGTACAAGTAGCACTAAACCCTCTGTAATTTGGGTAAGATTAAGGTCAGCAATGTCATGTGTTTATATGGAAGAAAGTTGTGTACTAATGGCCTCACTATCCTTTACAAAAGAAAACTCGACAGGGACAATCTCATCGACTCTCGGTTCACGAAGTGGTTCATTGTGTTCCCTACTCTTTGATGAAGATCTAGAATCCCTAGCCCTCAAAGAAGACAAAGGAATATTAGACCTGGAAGATGGCAGAGGGGTAGTATGAGAAGAAGAAGAACCTAAAATCCTAAGTCTTCTACCCCTCCAGCTCCGAATTGGAGCAGAAGAAGGAGTCAGTTCATCTACAATAATGATCTTTTTGGTTTGCTGGCTTGAGGAAGACATGTTTACAAGAAAGAAAAATTTTCAAACAATGAAAGGAAGTTATAAGTTTTTTGTAAAAGAAAAGAAAAGAAAAGGGGTATTTATGCTCAGAAGCGACCGTCAAAAAATGGAAAAAAATAGTGATGTGAAAGTCATAATTGAAGCTGTCACTTCGTGCCTGATGCAGCCGCAAAAAGCCCTAAAATGCACTGAACAATCGCATAACTAATCCGAGAATGCCATGTGGCACAAATATTAAATGGAAGTGACAAACGACGTATACATTCATAGACGGATGCAATGGTACGAGTGAAGCGGCGGCAAAATATTCCTGCCATAAATGAGTATCCACTTACCATATATTTAATTGATAAATAAATGGTAAGTGGGGGGACTATATGTATTGATAAAAATAGGCTTCACACGTGTACTAATTCAGATGACAAGGCAACCCATGTGGAGCAATAAAAACATGACAATTGGTCATGAATTTACAAAGAGGTACGAGACAAAAAGGAACGGAACAACATACCCATGAGGCAATTAGATACGGGAACCCCAATCTAATTGAGTAGATGAAGATACACGGTCAGAATGAACCAAGGCGGGACAAAGGGCAGATTCAAAGGTCTTCAATACATGAGCCAGACGTTACATAATCTTCACGCAACAGTTACGATTTACTACTGTAACATTACATTAATGACATTATTAGTCATTAATTCTCAATCATTAAGAAGAGTAGACGTTATATTAAGAAATTCCCTATAAAAGGGAGTAAAATATGACTTGTAAGGACACGTTCAAACTACTATTGAAATTCACTTACTTTTACGCATTCTTGTTGCTTTCTCTTTACAAGTCTGATTATAATTATTAGCATATTTTCTTGGTTATCAGAATCCCGAGTACTTTTTAAAATATCTTTGGCAGAGAATCTAATTCTTTGGTTAAACAAGTGTGTCATTAGAATGAGAATCAAAGAAATAGCCAATTACGCTACAATGAAATGCCATGAATGTGAGGGTATGACCAGATCTATGCTTTTTGCTTCCATGATGTCCTTCGCTCGCCAGGTGATGGCTGATCTAGAGCTCCTCCAGGAAGAGATTGAACGTAGGCCCGCATCGAGACCAACTGATGTCCCACGGGCCCTCAGAATAGCATTTGAGACTCTTACGTATTCTTGATTTTTCAGCTTTCGAGTCTGTATTTTACTTTTTCTCAAGTTTGTTTGTCCTTTCGGGTCTGTTTGTTGTTTGGTTTTTGAGTCTGTATGTTTCTTTTTTTTAGTCATCGGTACCTCTGAGTCCTTGTAATAGAAAAAACCAAAAAGATTTATTATTAATGAAATATTGAAAACCCCCCAAAAAAATTCTTTACTTTCATTTTGCATTTATTCCCATGAACTACGTAATGATCTTATTCATGCGGCGTCATGATACGTAGGCAATCCCCATTGAATTCGATCATTTCCATTAACTAAACTGAGTGAAGAAGAGAGAAGAAAGAAAAGAGTGACAAAATAAGAAGAGAAAGACAAAGAGCGAAAAATAACAAAAAGAGAGAAAAAGAAATCGAGATATGAAAAATTGGTTGAAAGAAAAGAGCTACAGAATGAGAAAAGAAATAGAAAAAGCCAGGATGAAACACGCAGCTGTTGCAAAAACATTTACAAACATTTAATTGTTCAGGTGCATTTCATCCCAATGTGTGATTCCCTATCTGTTAAATGTCTCAAAACTAACAAGGTTGTTGTGTGTGTGCAAACAAAGACAGGTCTTGTTCAGGTGGTTGGTTTTGACGGTAATCTGGATTCCCACCCCTACTTTACAAGATCAAAACGAAGTGTCCCAATGACTTCAGAAAGCAACCTCCATCTTGTTAGTACCGAGGATAACCCCGAACTTCCTATTTCGCAACCTGGGTCGGCAACAACCGAAGAGAACAAGAGGCTGCATCTTCGCATGTTGGAAATATAGGACGCGTGGTCCAATGGTAGAGAACCACCAAGTTCAATCCCTGGATTTCCCGAGCTGATCCCCAGGACGGGTGGAACCACCAACATCCCCATCCCCATGTCCAACCCATTTCTCCTGTTTGGGTACCCCACTATGTCAGCCAACTTTACTGGTATGCCTTCTGAGGTCTGTCCCCAGGCACCATTTTCAGGAGTACCTTCAACATTGTTCACTGCACTACTAGTCTTCACTATGACACAGCCAACCGTGCCCAGGCCGTGCTTTGAACCTTCAACATTCACCTTCCAGGGCCCGCAGTTTCAGCCGGACATAACTCATGTTACTCCAGACTCATATGCTCAACATCCACAATATAAGTCCCTAATTGAACGAGAAAGAGTAGTGAGGTACCCCGGGCAAGAAGAAATGGCTCGAAAAATGAGAAGCATGGAACAAAGCCTAAAAAACATGCAAAGCTTGAGTGTCCAAAAGAGTGTCTCATACTCCGACCTGTGTATGTTTCCCATGTTCACTTGCCAGCTGGATTCAAAACACCAAAATTTGAAATGTATGACGGACACGGGGAGCTGGTCACTTATCTAAAATGATACTGCAACCAGTTGAGGGGTGCCGGTGGAATAGAGGAGCTGTTAATGACCTATTCTGGGGAAAGCCTCATCAGAATTGCTTCTGAGTGGTATATGGATCAAGAAATGACCCATTGGCATGTGTGGGACGATCTGGCCCGAGATTTTGTCCGCAAGTTCCAGTATAATATGGACATTGCTTCCGCAGAAAGCTTCCATGAATATGCTGTCAAATGGCACGAGCAGGCCACCAGAGTAAAGTCGCCCATGGATGAGACCAAAATGGTTACGGTTTTCTTGCAGGCCCAAGAGGCCGATTATTTTCAGAATATGATGTCTGTTATGGGCAAACCGTTTGTAGAGGAAATCAAAATTAGAGAAATAGTAGAGAATGGCCTGAAAACTGGCCGGATATTAAGTCAAGCTACTTTGAAAGCCACATCTCAAGCCATCGAGAACGACTCAGGGGATTTGGCTAATCGTAAAAAGATAGAGGAAGAAGCCATGATGGCTTTGGGTTCAAGAGGGCCCCGTCAATCATTTGATCGCTCTTACATACCACCAAGAACCACACAACACTACTATCCACACAAAGATGCAGCCTATGCCGTGGCACCGCCTCATTATGCGGTGACGAACGCCCAACCTTACACACGGCCACAACAACACTACAACCAAGCCCGAGCTCCACCTCCCAGAAATAATTATCCCTACCAAGCTCCATATAACCCCCATCCACCACAAAACACACATCAATGTAATACACGCCCTCATGAGCCTCCCATGAGACACAATTCCACCCCTATTGGTGAATCTTACTTCAACCGGCTCTAGAAGTATATCCAATTAGGTCTGTTGCAATCGGTACCCCCTAATTGGCAAAACCTCGAATATCCATCATACTAGGCTGGTATCAGGTGTTCTTACCATTCGAAAATAGAGGGACATGATACATAGGACTGTTGGACCCTCAAAAAGGCGGTTGAAAACTTGATAGAACAAAAAGGAGTTGTGTTGAGAGGCGAGGAAGTCCCTAAAGTGACTAACAATCCATTATCGGCTCACAACAATAGGCCGATCATTGGAATGATTTGTGAAGACAAGGAATTTAATCCATCATTGAAAGCAATCATTTCCATCACCGATTTAGAGGCAAGACCCAAAGCGGCACTGAAACAAGTCAAAACTGAGAAGAAAATCACTCCAATTCCTCAAGTTGTAGAAACAAAGACTGGGGTAGCACCTGCTAAGAATGCGATTCTCTATGTTCCTAAATCCCCAAAAAAGAACAGCTCATTTTTAACACTCCCAAGAAATTTGAGCAAAGGAAGACTGCGTTGAATATGCCGAGATTGTATGTGCCAATAGGGACCTATTTGGCGTGGGGCCGGTAATTCCACCAAAGCTGACTAAGCTTGTGGTTATCAGTCGCGCACCATAGAGCCCTATGAGAGACCCCACTGTAGTCCCTTGGAATTACAACAAAATAATAGTTACCTACAAGGGGAAAGAGGTCATGAGAGAAGTGAATGAAATATACCAATCTGGAAGTACCAAACCTAGAAGAGTTACAGAAATCCAAATTGAACATGGATAAATGGTTGCCATCAAAGAATCCTGTAATCAGCGATGAAGCAAAAAATTTCTTCAGAAAAATGAAAACTTCATAATATGCAATAGTTGACCAGCTCCGGAAGAATCCTTCCCATGTCTTACTCTTATCTTTGATGCTGAGCTCGAACGAACACCATAAAGTGCTCCTTAAAACCCTGAATGAGGCATATGTCCCAGTTGACACTTCCGTTGAACAATTGGAGAGAATGGCCGAAGGATTCTTTGAGGTCAATAGGACTTATTTCAGTCGCGATGATTTCCCCCCAGAGGGATCCAACCACAACAAAGCCCTTCACCTGACTATCAAATATGAGGGCTATTATGTGAAGAGAGTCATGTAGATGGTGTTTTCGGAGTTGATATTTTCCCTCTCTAAACACTCCAGAGAATGGAGATTGGAACGGAGAGAATCCGACCTAACAAAGTCAATGTACGGGCTTTTGATGAGATCAAGAGAGACATAATAGGGGAAATCGATTTGATTTTGACCATTGGCCTTATGGACTTCGAAGTGACTTTCCAGGTTCTGTACATGGACACCTCATACAATTTCCTCTTAGGAAGACCATGGATTCACACTGCTGTAGATGTTCCCTCCACTCTCCACCAAATGGTTTAGAATATAAAAATCAAGAAATTGTTGTCCATGGAGAGGACGAGCAGTCCATCTACAGAGAAGCTTCAGTCCCGAACCTTGAAGCTAGGGAAGGCAGCGAACATATTGTATACCAGGCCTTCGAGATTGCGGTTGCCGGCCAATGTGAAGAAGGGCCCCCATTACCTCAACCTTGCTTGTCTAATGCCTCGGTCATGGTCGCCACTCAAATGATTAGACATGGGTACAAGTCGGAAAGGGGCTCGGGGTATCTCTACAAGACATCCCATAGCTTATTACTTCGATCGCCAATGAGAAGTCTTTTGGCATGGATTTCCGAGCTACAGGGGCCAATAGAAAATGGGCTAATGAGTGCAAAGAAAAAGGGTGGGTCCTGCCCCATCGTATTCCACATCTCACCGATCATTTGTCAAACCCAAGTATATAGAAGAAGAAGAAGAAGAAGAAGAAGAAGAAGAAGAAGAAGAAGAAGAAGAAGAAGAAGAAGAAGAAGAAGAAGAAGAAGAAGAAGAAGAAGAAGAAGAAGAAGAAGAAGAAGAAGAAGAAGAAGAAGAAGAAGAAGAAGAAGAAGAAGAAGAAGAAGAAGAAGAAGAAGGAGAAGAAGAGGCCTTCACGGCTGAAGAAATTGATGATATTTGTGAAGCCATGACACAATCTCACATGGTTCAGCCAAGGGAAGGAACAAGCACTGCTAAGGTGCAGTATATGAGACCAGATGTCAAGCTTCAGAATTGAAAAGCTACCACATTCCCTGTCAGACGGGAGTCCCGCTAGTCCAATCTTGCGATCTCTTCTACATTACGAGATATTTCAGGGTCTAACTTGAATGTTTTTACTTTATTGTCTTTTGATTTTGATGTAAACCCTCATATCTTCAATTCAATGAAATGGAATAAATATTTCATCGTCTAAAGATGTCTCTATTCTTTTATTCTGAATTTTCTATTTTCTTATCTTTTCCCTTTTCAGTTCTATAATGCAGACTTAAATAACATGACATGCTTGCAGGCTTCATGCCCAGATCCTAAAACATTGTCTATTTGTGAAATAATGAAGCAAGAACCATAATATGATGAAGATGAGGCTTTTATGGAAATAAATAGAGAATTAGAACAATTTGAGAATAAGCCTAAGCCAAACTTACATAAAACTAAGCCAGTTAAGTTGGGCAGTCTAGAAGAGGTCCGAGAAACCATGATAAGCATTCACGCTGATGAAAGAACCAGAGATGCTTTGATCTAACTTTTGTTTGAATTCAAAGACATTTTTGCATGGTCTTATGATGATATGCCCGGGCTAAGAATCGATTTGGTGGTACATAAATTGCTGACCTATCTCAGTTATCCACCTGTCCAATAAAAGCATAGAAAGTTCAAGACAAACACCAGTGACAAGATCAAGGAAGAAGTCATCGAACAATTAAAAGCTTGTGTAATCTGAGTGGTCCGATACACCACATAGCTGGCTAATGTGGTTCCAGTGCCGAAGAAATATGGGAAAACCCGAGTTTGTGTTGATTACCAGGATTTGAACAAAGCAAGCCCCAAGGACAACTTTCCATTGCCAAACATCCAGATTCTTGTTGACAACTGTGCCAAACATGAGATATAGTATTTAGTGGATTGTTATGCTGGGTATCACCAGGTTTTGATGGATGAAGAAGACGCAGAGAAAATGACTTTCACTACCCCTTGGGGCACTTACTGTTACAGGGTCATGCCATTTGGTCTGAAAAATGCCGGAGCAACCTACATGAAAGCTATGATTGCCATCTTCCATGACATGATGCACTAGGAAATTGAGGTGTATGTGGATGATGTGATCATTAAATCCAGAATGCAAGAAGACCATGTGCGAGATCTGAAGAAGTTCTTTGAGCGTTTGCACAGGTATGACCTGAAATTGAATCCAACTAAATGTGCATTTGGAGTTTCGTCTGGAAAACTTCTGGGGTTTATAGTCAGTCGGAGGGGTATCGTGTTAGATCCAACAAAGATAAAGTCTATTCAGGATTTGCCACCTGCAAACCAAGAAAGAGGCCATGAGTCTGCTAAGAAGATTGAATTACATCAGCAGATTCATTGCTCAGCTTACTACCACGTGTGAGCCCATATTTAAGTTGTTTAAAAAAATGCGACAATCATATGGAAAGATAAATGTAAAGATGCTTTTGATAGAATAAAAGAATATCCGTCAAATCCGCTAGTGTTGGTGCCACCCGAGCCTGGAAGACCTTTGTTCTTGTACCTGAGAATCTTGGAAAATTCTTTTAGCTGTGTCTTGGGACAACACGATGTGACCGGGAAGAAAGAGCAAGTTGTATACTATCTGAGAAAGAAGTTCACCATTTACGAAGCCAAATACGCTTTGTTGGAAAGAACTTGTTGCGCCCTGACTTAGGTTGCTCAGAAGCTCAGACATTATTTGCTGGCTTACACAACAAATCTCATAACCACGATGGATCCTTTGAAGTACATATTCCAGAAGCCAATTCCTACTAGAAGTCTAGCAAAGTGGCAGATCCTGCTCACCGAGTTTGACATTGTCTATGTAACTCGCACAACGATGAAAGCCCAAGCCTAAGTGGATTATCTAGTTGAGAACCTGGTCAATGATGAATACCAACCCCTAAGCATTTCCGGACGAGGAAGTAAATTCAATTGAAGTAATTCCAGAGAACACCATTGCTTGGAAAATGTTCTTTGATGGAGCTGTCAATGCAAATGGTGTCGGGATCAGAGCAATTTTGATTTTTCCTACATGTCAGCATTATCCGGCCACATCCCAGCTTCGTTTCTTCTGTACAAAAAACACCGCCGAATATGAAGCCTGCATTATGTGCATGAATATGGCACTTGACCTGTATGTAGAGGAATTGTTAATCATGGGGCATGCTCATTTGATCATTCGACAAGCCCAAGGTGAATGGGGAACTCGAGACATCAAACTCATCACGTACGTGCAACATGTAGAAGATCTTAGCAAACAGTTCAAGTCTGTCGAGTTCAGGTATATTCCTTGATTCCACAATGATCTAGCCGATGTACTAGCTACTTTGGCCTCAATGCTACCGTACCCGGGCAGTGTTCATATTCACAAGCTAGAAATCCAATTTTGAGAAAGGCATGGCTACTGTATTATGATATCAAAAGGTTTTTGAAAACAAAGGAATAAACCGAGCAGGACAATGGAGATCAAAAAAGAACAATCAGAAGGCTTGCGAGCAGTTTCCTTTTGAGCAAAGAGGTCCTATATAAAAGAACTCTAAATCTGAACCTTTTGAGGTGCTTAGATTCCCGAGAAGCCAAAAAGATCAAGAATGAAGTGAATTCGGGAGTATGTGGGCCCCACATGAACGGTCATGTCCTTGCAAAGAAAATCCTCCAGGAAGGTTATTATTGGATGACCATGGAAAAGGATTGTTGCAGTTTTGTCTGGAAATGCCATCAGTGTCAGATACACGACGACCTAATTCATGCACCACCATCAGAGTTGCATCCTATGCCAGCACCTTGGTCGTTCGTTGATTGGGGTATGGATGTTATTGGGCCGATTGAGCCGAAAGCTTCAAATGGGAATTGATTCATCCTGGTTGCCATTGATTATTTCACAAAGTGGGTTAAAGCAATCACTTTCAAAGACGTCACCAAGAAAGCAGTGATGGATTTCGTGCATTCCAACATTATTTGTCGTTTTGGTATTCCTAAAACTATCATTACAGACAATACTACAAATCCGAACAACCACTCTCTACTTATTGGTTTATGGCACTGAAGCCGTAATACCTGCAGAAATTGAGATTCCCTCTCTTCGGATCATTGTTGAAGTCGATATCGAGGATGATGAATGGGTCAAAATCAGGTTAGAACAGTAAATTATGATTGATTAAAAGAGGATGGTCGCAGTTTGCCACAGGCAGTTGTACCAACAAAGAATGGCCCGCGCCTAAAACAAGAAAGTGCGGCCTAGAAATTTTGAAGTGGGGAAACTCGTTTTGAGACGTATTCTCCCGCAGCATGAAGAAGCCAAAGGAAATTTGCTCCTAATTGGAAAGGTCCATACAATATAAGAAGAGTGTTGCCGAAGGGAGCGCTGTATTTGGAAGACATCGAAGGAAGTGACCCCGAGATAGTTGTGAATGCAGATGCGGTCAAAAGGTATTACGTTTGACCATTTTCACAGCTTTAACATGCTCTGATTGGAATGACGAAAGATTTCTTTCTCGCTATCCAACACCATAAACCATTTCACCAACAAAATTAGCCGGTTCCTTTTCTTTGATTACCCTCTTTGGAACCTGGAAAGTTTATGGAAAAAAATGAAAATGAAAATGAAAATAAAAAAAGAAAAAAGAAACAAACAAAATCAAAAACAAAAGTTCCTTGAACGACGTTCGACTTGATTTCGAAAGGATACGTAGGCACCCTCTCTCTGGGTTCAGTCACACTAAAACAAAAATCTAAATTCCCCCCAAAGGTTAAAACCGGGGCAGATGTTATAATGGTTTGGCGATGGTTTCGCCTGAAAGGTTCCAAAGTTGTAATTCAATCCAAATCCTTTTTACCCAAATCCTTTTCAAGTCTTTTAGATCAGTCAATGAGAGTGTTCACAATTGGAGGATACAATCACTTGGTTTTGATGCAACCAAAATGAGAGAAATAAAGTTAGAGAGTCTTATTGGTGAAAACTCTCATGGGCACCGTAAGGTGATGGTAAGAAGAGAATTAAAAATGAGAGAGGTCAGCTGGTGAAAACCCACAAAGGGTGCCATGATCGAAAAGAAGACCCTCACAACCATTGGCATCAACACAGGTCTGGTCAAGGTTTCTTAGTTTCAAGGCAAAAGTTGTGATGAATTTCTGAGAGTCGGACGGTTTACACAGATCAGGCACCCAGTCCAAAAGGCATGTCATGTTCATTGAAGTTCGCATGTGCTCCAGATAAGTCCTTCTTTCCTTTCCCCGAAAGGGATACCTCTTGTCTAAATTCATTGTCCATTCCATTATTTGTTTTTCTTTGAATCCCTTTCGGTCTAGCTCTGTTCCAAAACTAAGGGGAAGAAGGGATGACAAGACTTATTTACAAGGCTTTTGTTTGATACAAGCTAATATTCAAAAAGGCACCCAGCCTCGGCAGGGGCATCAAGTCAACCCCGACTGGCCATGGTGGCTGATGTTTTGAAATCAAAAACTCTCGAAAGAAGGAAATTAAATTGAAGTTCCAATAAAGGCGAAATGAAGTTGAAAAGGTTAAGTCCCAAGTGGCTAACCGTCTTGACAGAAATTGAAAAACTGGGGATTCCCCAAAGTTTTGAAGCTAAAATTGGAAGAGAGAAAGTCAAATTCCCACAAAAGCAAAATAAAATTGAAATAGCTAAGTCCCACGCGACCAACCGTCATGATAGAGTTTGGTAAAGCCAAGGGTTTTTTCGGGGCCAGAAACGAAATCGGTCTCCAGGAAAACACTAGTTGCAGTTGAAATCATCATCAAAGAAGCCGACCGAGATCAAATGACTGAAACAATCAAGGCCCAAAAACCAATCATTATTTCAAACTGACAATCGTTCTTTGTTTGAAAAATAGGAAAGCAGGTTCAAGACAAAGCAACCTCGCAAGAAATAGGTGTAACCAAAAGGAACTGCGCAGAGACTAAAATAGCTCTGCGCCAGCAACCACTCCAAAAAAGGGAAGTCTTCTCCAAATTATTTCCCGCATGTTACTCATTTTCTTAATAAAAGAAAGAAAAGAAAAAGAAAGAAAGTACCAAATTATGGTAGTATAGGGTCTCCAATCCCTAGCTGTATTTTCCAACATAGTGTCTCCACTCCCTTGTTGAAGTTATTTTAGACATAGGATCTCCACTCCCTAGTCTGCTTTTCCAACATAGGGTCTCCACTCCCTAGTTGATTTTGTTATTAGACATAGGGAATCCACTCCCTAGTCTCATTTCCAGCATAGAGTCTCCAATCCCTAGTTCATTTCATTTTAGACATAGGGTCTCCACTCCCTAGTTGATTTTATTTTAGACATAGGGTCTCCACTCACTAGTCTGCTTTTCCAACATAGGGTCTCCACTCCCTAGTTGATTTTATTTTAGACATCGAGTCTCCACTCCCTAGTCTCCTTTCCAACATAGGGTCTCCACTCCCTAGTTCATTTTATTTTAGACATAGGGTCTCCACTCCCTAGTCACTTTTCCAACATAGGGTCTCCACTCCCTAGTTGATTTTATTTTAGACATAGGGTCTCCACTCCCTAGTCACTTTTCCAACATAGGGTCTCCACTCCCTAGTTGACGTTATTTTAGACCTAGGTCTCCACTCCCTAGTCTCTTTTTCCAACATAGGTTCTCCACTCCCTAGTCACTTTTCAAACATAGGGTCTCCACTCCCTATTTGATTTTTATTTTTAGACATAGCGTCTCCACTCCCTAGTCTCTTTTCCAACATAGGGTCTCCACTCCCTAGTTGGTGTTATTTTAGACATAGGGTCTCCACTCCCTAGTCACTTTTCCAAAATAGGGTCTCCACCCCTAGTTGACTTTATTTTTCATTTTTAGATATAGGGTCTCCACTCTCAAGTCTATGTTTTCTCGGGGTGCACTAATCCCGACTTTTTATTGCTTTCAATAATGAAGTAGTATAGAATTTTATAACAAATAACGCGCAAAATTTTTCTAGTGAAAACTAGGGCAGAAAAATTTCGTTTATTTGTTTGTTTTGGTGTCTGAGCAAGTTTTACCTCGAAGCGCGGGGTTTGAGGTGACCAGAAGAAGAAGTCTCGACCCAAAATAAAGAAAAGAAAAGAAAAGAAGTAAATCCAACTGCAGAGGTGCTGAAAAGATGTGGACTGCTCGAGACATAACCGAAGTCATAAGCATTGCAGGCCTCGTTTCGGTCAGAAGAAGCCATAAAAAGATGAACTAGCACCTGCAGCTAGCAAGCATGAAGATTCAGATCAGAGTCACTGTGAAGAAACAACTAATACTCAAGATCAAGTTTCAGAAGACTTATAGATAGGAATCTTGTAACTCATAGCTGATAGGCTTGTTTAGTTTCTTTTCATTTTGATTTTGGTGTCATAAGGATTTCAACAAGCAGTAACAGTAGCAACAATAGTGAAATAACAGCTTTCCTGGTAGTCCCAGCTACCAAATTCCCAAAACTACATGGGATAGATTCCTTTATAGCCAAGGATATGTAGGCAACCTCTGAAGTAAGGTTCAGTCAAACTTTTTCAAAATGCTTCCCATGGAGTGTCAAACGGGCAAAAATTGTTCGTAATTGCTCACTTTATCTTTGCCCAAAAACTTTTCATATTTCCGAGCAAAGAAGGGAAGTTGTGAGCACATAATGTTTGCCCTACGAAAAATATTCCTACAAAATCCACAAAAATAAATTTTTTAATTATTTTTAATTTTATAGAATTTTCGGATTTTCTTTTTAATTGTTTGTTTGCATTTAGTTACATTTTTTGTGCATATTTAATATTCTAAAAAATCAATGAAAATACCTTAAACATGTCCAAATCTTCATAGCGTAGCATTTTGAATTTTTTATTTGCATTTAGGATTTAGCTACATTAATTAATCGCATTATCAAACGAAAATCACAAAATACGATGGTCATGTTTACATTTTAGCTTTTAGTATTAAATTAATTAATTATTCAAATGTTAGAAATAGATAATTAGGTTTTGCAAATTAGATTTGATTTAGGATTTAATTTAGGCTTTTAATTAATTTTATAAGGATTTAAAATCTAAGAAAAAGAAAGGAAAGAAAAGGGATTTTCGTTTAGTTATATTTCGAAATAGGGCCAGAAACACTTCCTATGGCTTAGTCTTCCCTAATATCGTCTCAGCCCAGACCCCTTCTAATCCGGTTCTTTCCCATAAACCCAAAACAACCCCGTTTTCCCCCAAACCAATCCCATCATTTGATCTTTCATAATCCAACGATTGGGATTTGATCCCCCTACCAAATATATCTGTCTGAACCCTCCCCCCCCCCCCCCCCCCCCCCCCCCCCCCAAAACCTAGAGACAAATCCATCATTCTCTCATCTTATCCAAACTCTCTAAACCCTAGCCACCCCAAATTCCTTATCTCCCCCACCAGCGTCGCCGCCTCTAAACCTCTTTAAATCTTCACCTAACAATCACCAATTCTCCCTCTCCTCAAATCCCATAAGTGTTCCCCTCATATCGCTGAAGATTTGTCCGATTTTCAAATATAAGAAAGAAGAAAACTTAGAAAACCCTAAGTCAATCTCTTTCTTAAATCTCGTATTCGTTTTGGCTCAAACTTATGTGAATCGATTGCTTTTGACACGAGCAATCGATTCATGTTAGTTTTGGTTCATTCCGAAACTCGCCGAACCTTCATCAAAGAGTCATTGAGTGGACGAGCTTTGTTGGAAATCATTTCAATGTATTCGTCTTTCTTTCCATAGGTATATCCTCGCCTCACTCTATCATGTCTTCACTTCACGGAATTCTCTGCATTTTGATCTCAAAGAAAACACTCACAAGAATTCAATATAGCTGTAGAAAAACTAAAAAAAGAAAAGAAAAGAAAAGAAAGTTCAAGGTTGTTTTTCTAAGTTCAAATCTTCTGCTACAAATTCTGAATTTTATAACTTGCTGAGGTCAAAGAAGAGACTGTTTGTGCTGATATTTCATTTCTGCTGTGTTTGAGTTGCAACTTCTTTGAAGTTCATATCTATCTTAGTTCTTTCTTTGTTGTTGTTTTCCTGTTTAAAAGGTGCGTTTATCCACCTCTTTAGCTTTTACTCGAATTGTATACAAAGATTGGTCTGTCTATGTTATACCACTGAGATGTTTTGGTAGTTTTTCAGCATGTTTAAAGTCTTAAACTTGTTTGCTTTGCGTCCTTTGTTCATATGTGCATTGTTTGGGGGTGTTAAGGTGATGAAAATGGTATATTGATGTTCAATAGTTTATATACATGCTATTTGAATATCATACTATCGATTCTTTTTGTTATTTCTTCCTGGATGTGCGTGAGTTCCATTATGAACACTTAACCATGGAATGATGTAGGATGTCTAATTTCGTATGCTTTTTTTAGATATGCGATATGTCTTGACCCAAATTCCTGACCTTAGGGATCGTGATGGCGCCTAACACTACACTTGCTAGGCAAGCCAATATTAGAACTTATTTAATTAATTTCTATTAAAGCTTGCTTATACACAACACAACAATATAAAAATAAACTAAACCTGTTATTCTCCAATGAAATAACTTCATGAATAAAATAATAATCGAATAAATAAGTCGAACCACGAACTAAATATATAACTATAAGACTACCCCAGGGTCTGGTGTCACAATTCACGAACCATAAAGAATACTACAAATAATGGGCTGAAAGAATTATTTATCTGTTTTGAATGTAATAAAAGAGTGTCTATAAAATTAAGAGAAGACTCCAGAAATCTGCAGAAGCCAGCAAATCTACCTCGTGTCTCCGAATGATGATGTCAGATACTAAGATCTCATATCGCTGGTCGGGACCTGGATCTGCAGAAAAGAGTGCAGAGTGTAATATCAGTACAAGCGACCCCATGTACTAAGTAAGTGCCGAGCCTAACCTCGATGAAGTAGTGGCGAGGCTACGACGGGGCAATTATAACATAACCTGTGACAAAGCAAGAAGAAATTCTAAACCAAACAAAACAATAAACTGCAACAATAAATAAAATAACTCCGCTGCCTTTTTCAGGTCTCAGCTATAACCAAATTCTCACATAAGTTTCCAAATTTCCAAAAGTTGCTTTAAAATATAAGTAAGTGCAAAATATGAAAAAGTAGTAAAGTAACACAGTAAGTTTTCAAATCTTTGTTTTTGAAAATCAGTAAAACATAAGTGTCCTCCCTTATCGCTCCTTGTTGCGGCATGCAACCCGCTTCCACCTGTCCACCCTTATTGCTCCTCCCTATATATATCACCCGTATTGCTCATGTTGCGGCGTGCAACCCGATCTCACCTATCCACCCTTATCACTCCTTGTTGCGGCGTGCAACCCGCTCCCACCAGACATATCATATCATTTTATTTATGAAAACTTTCACAATTCAGGCCAAGCCTTTCACAATATTTTTGTCTCAACAACTGTAAACAGAAAGCGGTACAACTCATAAACTTCATCAAATATCATTTCATAATGAAGCCAACCGGAACATAGGTAAATAGCATAACACTATCATCCAGTTCAATCTTTATGTATCATAACAAAACCAAGGGAACAAGAAACACTTCCAAAATACTTGAAACAATACTTAACAATAAGTTAACGAATCCAAATAGACATGTAACCATCAATGACCATAAAACAATTAAGCCAAGAAGCAAATAATTGAAAACGGGGAAGGGATCATGTTAAGCAGATAATTTGGTTTAGGTACTCGATACCTCACCTATACACCACACACATGCAAATTTACATAGAAATCAAGTTAGGGATTCATATTCCCTCAAGTCCAGGTTAACCAAGCATTTACCTCAGTCTCACAAGCAAATCCTTGCTCTATCACAACCTTTCCTTTAGAATTTGCTTCTAATCCGCTCGAATCTTATCACAGTTGGTTTAATTTCATCAATTATTGCTTAAACGAATCAAATTTATTGAAAAACTATGGCTTTCCTATGTTTTCTTATCAAAATACAAAAATCGACCGCGGACCCGCTTGGTCTAAACTCGAGGTTCGGACAAAAACTCGTTTACCCAATCTCCCTCGAGCCCGGATGTGCAATTGGTTTTGAAATCCGACCTCAATTCGAGGTCTAAATCCCCAAATTTTGAAATTCCTAAGTTCTACCCAAAAACCCAATTTTTTACCATGAAAAGTCTAGATTTTTGGTTGGAATCTTGTTAAAAGTTGTTAAGGATTGAAAAGAATTAGTTGGAGATTACTTACCAATGATTTGGAGAAGTTTAGGTCTTTGGAAAATCACCTATGGAGGTTTAGGGTTTGAGAGAATTGAAAAGGAAGTGAAAAACCCGTCAAAAATCTGATTTAATTGGTTGCGGGTCTCGCATTTGCGAACAGGGGTTCGCATTTGCGAACCCTTTGATTTTGGGTGATTATCGCAAAATTCGATAAAAGTATCGCATTTACGACATATTGGACCCTCGCATTTGCGACAAGAAATATCGCATTTACGAGATCTGGGGCTGGCCCAGGACTTCGCAAATGCGAAGCTTGATCTCGCAAATGCGTGATCAGAGGCCTGTTACACCTGATGTTCAGCTGTGATGAAATTTTTTAAGTCTAGACACTCTGTAGCCTACCCGAAACTCACCCGAGCCCTCGGTTCCCCAAACCAAACATGCACGCGAGTCTAAAAATATCATACGGACTTGCTCGTGCGATCAAATCATCAAAATAACAAAAATCTACAAATTTAACCTCAAAACTAAAGATTTCCTCAAGAACACTCAAATTTCTAACTTTTCAACCGGATATCTGAATCACGTCAAATAAATTTCGATTCTCATCAAATATCACATATAGGACTTAAATATCATAACATACTTGTTTCGTGCTTCGGAACCAAAATATGGGCCCAATACCAACAATTTCACATATTATTTCATTTCTTTATTCTTGAAATAACCAACATAACAATTTTCTTCAAAAATTATTTTCTAAGGCTAGGGACCTCGGAATTTCATTCCGGCCATACGCCCAAGTCCCATATTTTACTGCAGACCTCCCGGGATCGTCGAAACACAGATCCGGGTCCGTTTACTAAAAATGTAGATCAAAGTCAACTAAAACCAAAATTTCACTCTAAAAATTACCAGTTCTCATATTTTCACATAAAAGCTTTTGGGTTTCATGCCCGAATTGCGCACGCAAATTGAGGTGATTAAAATTAGTCTTTTTTACGGCAAATAAGCCTAGAATTGGGTCTTAATTCATAAAATGACCCTTTGGGTCATCACAGTCTCCACCTCTAAAACAAATGTTTGTCCTCGAATGAACATAGAAAATTACTTGAATTAACAAACAAGTGTGGATATTTACTCTGCATGTCCGACTCGGACTCCCAAGTAGCTGCCTCAACGGGCTGACCCTTCCACTGTACTCAAACTGAAGGATAACTCTTTGACCTCAACTGACAAACTTGCCGGTCTAAAATGGCCACTGGCTCCTCCTCGTAAGTCAAATCTTTGTCCAATTGGACAGAACTGAAATCTAACACGTGGAACGGGTCACCATGATATTTTCGGAGCATAGACACATGGTATACCTAATGAACTGAGGATAACCCTGGAGGCAACGCAAGTTTATAAGCTACCTCCCCCACTCTCTCCAGAATCTCAAATGGCCCGATATACCTAGGTCTCAGCTTACCCTTCTTCCCAAATCTCATAACACCCTTCATGGGTGATACCCGAAGAAATACTCTCTATCCAACCATGAATGCCACATCTCGAACCTTACGATCGGCATAACTCTTTTACCTAGACTGATCCGCATGAAGTCGATCCTGTATAATCTGGACCTTATCTAACCCCTCATGAACTAAGTTTGTACCCAATAACCGAGCTTCTCCCGGCTCAAACCATCCAACTGGCGATCTGCATCGTCTTCCATATAATGCCTCATAGGGAGCCATCTAAATGCTCGACTGGTAGCTATTATTGTAGGAAAACTCCGCTAACGGCAAGAATTGATCCTAAGAACCTCCAAGGTCAATAACACAAGCGCCAAGCATATCCTCCAAGATCTGAATAGTACGCTCGGATTTCCCATCCGTCTGAGGGTGGAATGTTGTGCTCAACTCAACCTGTGTACCTAACTCACGCTGAACCTCCCTCCAAAAGTGCGAGGTAAACTGCGTACCTCGATCAGAAATGATAGACACGGGCACACCGTGAAGGCGAACAATCTCCCGAATATAAATCTCTGCCAATCGCTCCAAAGTATAAGTACTTGCCACTAGAATGAAATGTGCTGATTTAGTCAGCCTATCCACAATAACCCAAACGACGTCGAACTTCCTCTAAGTCCGTGAGAGTCCAACAACGAAGCCCGTAGTGATACACTCCCACTTCCACTCAGGAATTTCTAATTTTTGAAGTAAACCACCAGGTCTCTAATGCTCGTACTTAACTTGCTCACAATTAAGACACCGAGCTACAGATACAACTATATACTTTTTCATTCTTCCCCACCAATAATGTTGTCGTTGGTCTTGGTACATCTTAGCAGCGCTCGGGTGGATAGAATACTTAGAACTGTGAGCCTCCTCACCACGAAGCCCATAAACATTAGGCGCACATATACGACCATGCATCCTCAAAACACTGTCACCTCCAACTGTAACCTTCTTGGAACCAGCGTGCCGAACTGTGTCCCTAAGGACCATCAAATGCGGGTCATCATCCTGCCAATCTTTGATACGCTCAAAAAAAGAAGGTCGAGCAACTGTACAAGCTAAAACACGGCTGGGAAAAATATCCAACCTCACGAACTGATTAGCTAAAGTCTGAATGTTTGAAGCTAATGGTCTCTCACCGACTGGAATGAATGCAAGGCTGCCCATACTCACTGCCTTCCTACTCAATGCATCGTCCACCACATTGGACTTCCCCGGATGATAAAATATAGTGACATCATAATCTTTTAATAACTCTAACCATCTCCTCTGCCTCAAATTAAGATCCTTTTGCTTGAACAAGTACTGAAGACTGCGACGATCCGTGTAAACCTCACACGGCACACCATAAAGATATTGCCTCCATATTTTCAATGCATGAACAATGGTTGCCGACTCGAAGTCATGGACAGGATATTTCTTCTCATGAACCTTCAACTATCAAGACGCATATGCAATCACCTTGCCATCATGCATTAATACTGCACCTAATCCAATACGATATGCACCACAAATCACCATGCACAATCCTGAACCTGTGGGAGACACCAACACTGGGGCCGCAGTCAAAGAAATCTTGAGCTTCTGAAAGTTCAACCCACACTCGCCTGACCATTTGAATGGAACACCTTTTTGGTTCAATATGATCTTAATAGTTGGTCATAATCAATTACAGAATCACCAAATAACTTCATGTAACAATCATCCCCTTTTAACGCTTCACAATACTGATAACGAGATGCGATGAATGAATACCTCAAAAACATTTACCCGAATTAACATGTCTCATTTAACGCCACATGGGGGGCACCTACCTCATAGGTTAAATCTCAATAGTTATAACACGAATTTGGAAAATTATGCACAGATTATTATATACAAAATTTTCAAATAAACCTAACAGGCATGACTCCCTATTGGTACTATAGTAAAATTTTAATTTCACAAGGGAGAATTTAAACACAAGAATTTTCATCACAAGGTTCCCGTCCTTATATAACTTCCACCGCGGCTCGTAGCCTGATTTAAGTAGACCAAATCATATTAAAATGCGAGGATATCGCCCTCAGTTCTGAATCACAAGTAAAATGCACATCGTGCCACTCGAAACATTCCTTTTTCTTCTTTTAAATATTTTCCGTTAAACAAAATTACAACACGTAATGATAGACATTGCTATCTCCATAGAATTTCTCAATACAAGTATTCACATAAGTAGATTTCAGAGTAACGAAGCTCACCCGAGAGTGGAGCATATTAGGAGGACTTTCCTATATACTCATAACCGAATCAAGTTAAGGAAATTGTCACTTTATAATAACTAAAGATTGTACTTGTAATGACACCATCTGGTGTAGCGACCTCAGCCATACCATAGAAATATATCAACAGGCTGGGTCTCCACCTTCAACATGTAAGTTGAGTTGTAACTGCAATGGGGCACGTAGCCTGAGTGCTCTGATGAATTATGACTCTCCCAAGTCTAGGACTATTTCTACCACTAGCCGAAATAAAATATCAACCTCCCCTGAGTCGTACAAAATTTTACGATCATAATTGAGTTCTTTAATGAGTTTGTGGACTTGCTCTCTAGCTATATGAACCGAAGTAGGAGTATGACGGGCTAAAGTATCGAACCTGATGGGATATTCTGACACCGTCATGGGGACCTGACGCAATCGTCCAAACCCTATGCGCCACGCATTATGGAGAGTCCGAGAAACAAATTCTATCAATAGCATTTATGAGAACCGATCCAAGTAGTTGGCATTGCAATGGCTGGTCGCCCTCTTCATAGGCTTACGACAAACATCGGCCGCCAATTTATTCCTTTACTATGTTGACCCAACACTGCTAAGCTACCCCAAAATCCGCAATTGTGACTTCTACACTGAGCAGACCTTCCGTAGATTCAATTTTGTTTATATAACTCCTTTGGTACTGAGGTATATGGTTATTAAGGAGGCGGACATACCGCAAGTCCCATCTTTATCTCTTGCAAAATTTCAGGCCTTATACATCCCAGGCCAAAATCGATATAACACATGACCCCGCTATCTATTCCTTGACAGTGGACTCCCCTACTTGGCACGAAGTCCTAGATCACAACGTCTGATAATCCACTATGTTAAACTTCACAGCTCATGTAAATCAACCCCATTGCTTTCAACTATTCCCACGTTCTGCAACACTTCATAGCAGCGGTCAAGAAAATCATGTGGGTCCTCAAAAGATGGACCATTGAAATAGAGTGGAAATAGTTTGGTAAACTTGTCCAACCTCAATAAATTGACTAGTGCATCGGCAACACTGGAGTATCTAAAAATCCTTCTGGAATATGAACTGGTCCAACATGTACCCACTGAGCTAGAACCTCCGCGTCTAGATCCATTTAAGGCTTTACAATAGGTGTTGATGTTCGAGCTCTAGACTGAGCTCTGCTTCTGTCTCTTCCCTAATCGTAGCTATCATTGGGGCTTCATTTCTTTTCCGGTTGTATACGCATTGCGTGTTGTCGAGATTTGCGAGAGGACAAGAATAGACGGGTTCAATCATTAGTGATAGAATAAATTCGCACGATAGAGTAGAATAGAAGTGAAATTGTTCCTAACTTTATAGCCTCTGAGAGATAAGTACATATGTCTCTGTACTGATCCCTCGGACTCTATTAAGATTGTCCGTGAATTGTGAGACCTAGGCAACCTAGTGCTCTGATATTAACTTGTCACGACCCAAATTCCCAACCTTAGGGATCGCGATGGCACCTAACACTACACTTGCTAGGCAAGCCAATGTTAGAACTTATTTAATTAATTTCTATTAAAGCTTGCATATACACAACACAAAAATATAAAAATAAGCTAAACCTGTTATTCTCAAATGAAATAACTTCATGAATAAAATAATAATCGAATAAATAAGCTGAACCACGAACTAAATATATAACTATAAGACTACCCCAAGGTCAGGTGTCACAATTCACGAACCACTAAGAATACTACAAATAATGGGCTGAAAGAATTATGTATCTATTTTGAATGTAATAAAACAGTGTTTATAAAATTAAGAGAAGACTCAAGGAATCTGCGGATGCCAGCAGATCTACCTCGTGTCTCTGAATGATGATGTCAGCTACTAAGCTCTCCTATCGCTGGTCGGTACCTGGATCTGCAAAAAAAAAGTGCAAAGTGTAGAATCAGTACAACTGACCCCTGTACTGAGTAAGTATCGAGTCTAACCTCGATGAAGTAGTGACGAGGCTACGGCAGGGAAATTATAACATAACCTGTGACAATATATAATAAAGCAAGAAGAAATTCTAAACCAAACAAAACAATAAACTGCAACAATAAATAAAATAACTCTGCTGCCTTTTTCAGGTCTCAGCTATAACCAAATTCTCACATAAGTTTCCAAATTTCCAAAATTTGCTTTAAAATATAAGTAAGTGCAAAATATGAAAAAGTAGTAAAGTAACACAGTAGTAAGTTTTCAAATCTTTGTTTTTGAAAATCAGTAAAACATAAGTGTCCTCCCTTATCGCTCCTTGTTGCGGCGTGCAACCCGCTCTCACCTATCCACCCTTATTACTCCTCTCTATATATATCACCCTTATTGATCCTGTTGCGGCGTGCAACCCGATCCCACATGTCCACCCTTATCACTCCTTATTGCAGCGTGCAACCCGCTCCCACCAGACATATCATATCATTTTATCTATGAAATATTTCACAATTCAGGCCAAGCCTTTCACAACATTTTTGTCTCAACAATTGTAAACAGAAAGCGGTACAACTCATAAACTTCATCAAATATCATTTCATAATGAAACCAACCGGAACATAGGTAAATATCATAACATTGTCATTCAGCTCAATCTTTATGTATCATAACAAAACCAAGGGAACAACCAACACTTCCTAAATACTCTAAACAATACTTAACAATAAGCTAACAAATCTAAATAGCCATGTAACCATCAATGGTCATAAAACAATTAAGCAAGGAAGCAAATAATTGGAAACGGGGAAGGGATCATGTTAAGCAGATAATTTGGTAGTGCATAGGTACTCGTCACCTCACCTATACACCACACACATGAAAATTCACATAGCAATCAAGTTGGGAAATCCTATTCCCCCAAGTCAAGGTTAAATCAAGCACTTACCTCAATCTCACAAGCAAATCACTGCTCTAGCACAACCTTTCCTTTAGAATTTGCTTATAATCCGCTCGAATCTAACCACAATTGGTTTAGATTCATTAATTATTGCTTAAAGGAATCAACTTTATTGAAAAATATGGCTTTCCTATGTTTTCTTATCAAAATACAAAAATTGACCCCGGACCCGCTTGGTCTAAACTCGAGGTTCAGACCAAAACCCGTTTACCCAATCTCCCTCGAGCCCGGATATGCAATTGGTTTTGGAATCCGACCTCAATTCGAGGTCTAAATCCCCAAATTTTGAAATTTAAGTTCTACCCAAAAACCCAATTTTTTACCATGAAAAATCTAGATTTTTGGTTGGAATCTTGTTAAAAGTTGTTAAGGATTGAAAAGAATTAGTTGGAGATCACTTACCAATGATTTGGAGAAGTTTGGATCTTTTGAAAATCACCTGTGGAGGTTTAGGGTTTGAGAGAATTGAAAAAGAAGTGAAAAACCAATCAAAAATCTGATTTAACTGGCTGTGGGTCTCGCATTTGCGAACAGGGGTTCGCATTTGCGAACCCTTTGATTTTGGGCGATCGTCGCAAAATTCGATAAAAGTGTCACATTTGCGACATATTGGACCCTTGCATTTGCGACCAGAAATCTCGGATTTGCAAGATCTGGGGCTGGCCCAGGACTTCGCAAATGCGAAGCCTGATCTCGCAAATGCGTGATCAAAGGCCTGCTACACCTGATGTTCAGTTGTGATGAAATTTTCTAAGTCTAGACACTCCATAGAGTACCGGAAACTCACCCGAGCCCTCGGGCCCCAAGCCAAACATGCACACAAGTCTAAAAATATCATACGGACTTGCTCGTGCAATCAAATCATCAAAATAACATCAAAATCAACAAATTTAACCTTAAAACTCAAGATTTCCTCAAGAACACTCAAATTTCTAACTTTTCAACCGGATGTCCGAATCACGTCAAATAAACTCTGATTCTCATAAAATTTCACAGATAGGACATAAATATCATAACAAACTTGTTCCGGGCTCCGGAACTAAAATACGGGCCCGATACCAATAATTTCACATATTATTTCATTTCTTTATTCTTGAAATAACCAGCAGAACAATTTTCTTCAAAATTTGTTTTCTAAGGCTAGGGACCTCGGAATTCCATTCCGGGCATACGCCCAAGTCCCATATTTTACTGCGGACCTGTCGGGATCGTCGAAACACAGATCCGAGTCCGTTTACTAAAGATGTTGACCAAAGTCAACTAAAACAAAATTTTAACTATAGAAATTACTAGTTCTCATATTTTCACATAAAAGCTTCTGGTTTCACGCCCGGGCTGTGCACACAAATCGAGGTGATGAAAATTAGTCTTTTTATGGATAATAAACCTAGAATTGAGTCTTAACTCATAAAATGACCCTTTGAGTCATCAAACCATAACATAATACTTGAATCTGGCAAGTGAGGATAGCTTGGTAGCTATTTCATCACAGAGCCTTATTAAGCCAAGAAGATCATGATATGTGGCTATTATGTACACTTATCATTTAATTGAATATGTAAATAGCTTAAAGCTCCATTTTAATGTATATCTTATCCCAAATTTTCAATTCCCCTGAACCAGTTGTCAATTGTATTTTAAATCTAGCATCTATTCAGTTTTATCGAAAGTATTTAACTGTGTTCAATTAGTTTAGTAGATGCATTGTGCTCTCATTCCAGCTTACCAGATATATGTGAATAAGTGTGTAGTGGTTTAAGTCTTGTGAAATCTCCTTTGAGTGAACTCATGACTTCTCTGTGTATGTGGGCTTTGGTTTGAAGCCCAAACTTAAAAAGAAGGCAATGACTGGAACATCTCATACGATGAGGCTTCACATGAAGGCCCATCTGGACTTGATTTCTCCTCAAGTTATATTAGCTCATATCTACTTATACCTGGTCAATATAGTTAAAAGCGTTTTTTTAGAATTTCTAGAACACGATTTTTCAGTCCTTAAATGGTAAACGTCGTCTGCTCGTTTTCTTTGCATAAGTTGATATAGTCCCTTTAATTAATTGTCGCGCCCCCTTTTTCCGCGTGGAGTCCGGGTTTATGACATTTGGTTGAGACAACTCATCCTTTTGGGAAAGGGGTTTGAGTTTTTGAAAAGTCGTCACCTAACGATTTTGAGGTGCGTTAGGGCACATAAGGGGTTCATTTATAACTACGTTTGGTAACCAGAGATGGGTAAGGACTTGAAATTATCCTAAGGGGAAGTTGTTAGGCACCCCTCAGGATCCACAAAGGTGGTTCCCGGCCAAACAGCTTTATTGTGAATTTGTACAGTTTTAGCAAACAAACAAGTAAGGCTCAAGTAATAGGGGATTTAAGTCTAAGTACACAGATGTTTTGAAAACAATTAATGAAAAGTTAGATTTTGAAAAGAATTATAATCTAAGTATGTGAAAGTAAAGGATGTCCTAGGTTTTACAATATGGATCACATCAATGCAATACTCGGTATGACACTCCTCGAAGAGGTTCTACACGTGGTATTAGCGCACCGGTCATCATATTCATATTCTACCCTTCCCCACCCCGTGAAGGTAATTAAAGCGCGTGTTGGTCACGACCTCTATTGCATGTTGTTACCCGCCCCTTCCTATCAGTCCCGGAGGAATTTAGGACTTCTATCCTAGAAAAGGGAGGTTCTAGGCAGACCCTTAAGTTTAAAGGTGAAAAATACTAGGGCGACATATAATAAACAAGTAGGACTGATGATAAAGGAGAGCATGGAAAGCAGGTAAAGGCTCAAATATACCTCCTCACATATTGCACATAAACAGCATATCTCATACACAAATTAAGGTCTGGATTCAGTTCTAAGCATGGTTGTTTAACCAAAGAATTAGATCCTTTGACCAAAGCTATTTTTAGGATGAACACGGGTTACTGATAATCAAGGAAATAATATTAAGTAAAGAAGAATAAGTAAATGATGATAATAAGATGCTCAGAAAAGTAAAATGTATTGTATATGTAGTTCAGATGTCCTTACAAGTTATTTCCTCTTCCCTTATATAGGGAATTTCTCAATATAACATCTGTCTCTTACAATGATCACTTATTAATGACTGGTTATTACATTAATGGGACGTTACAAAGGATAACCATAACTGTTGCGTGAAGGTTGTGTAATGTGTGAGTCATTAATTGAGGATCTTTGGATCTGCCCGTAGCTTTGTTCGGATTCATTTTGACCGTATCTCTTCCTTATCCCAATCAGGTTGGGTTTCCTGTAGCTGATTACCACGTAGGTTTATTGATCTGTACCTCTCTGTTCCATACCTCTTTATAGAATCATATCCAGTTGTCATATTTTCCTTGGTCCACGTAGCTGGCTAAGTTGTCAGGAATCATCTTACGTGCGAAATATTTTTTTACCAATACAGATTGTCCCCCCCACTTACCATTTATTTATCGATTAATATTTGGTAAGTGGATATGCATTTATGGAGGGAATATTTTGCCGCCGCTTTGCCTCAAAACATTGCATCCTTCTCTGAACATAGGCGTCGCTTGTCACTTCCATTTAATGCTCAATCCACGTGTTCCCTCCGGATTGATTCTGCAGTTGCTCGGCGCCTTTTAGGGTTTTTTGCGGCTGCATCAGTCACGAAGTGACACCTTCAATTATGACTTTTCTCATCATTAATTTTTCCCATGTTTGATGGTTGTCTTCAAGTATAAATACATCTTTTCTTTTCTTTTCTTTACTTCCACGAAACACTTTCTAACTTGTCTCTTTTATTTGTAAAGAATTTATTCTTGTCTTCGTAAACATGTCTTCTTCAAACCAATCTAAAAGAGTGATAGACGTCGAGAATTTGACATCCTCTTCTGTTCCGACTCGGAGTCGGAGGGGTGGTAGACTGAGGAGTTTAAGCTCCATTCCTTCGAGAGGCTCTTCTTCTTCCCAGATTGTTTCCCCTCCTTCTGCTAGGTCTTTAGTTTCTCCAAGATCTAGGGCTTCCAGGTCTTTGTCCAGGGGTAGAGAACATCATGAACCCCTACGCGAACCACGAGTAGATGAAATCATTCCTGTTGAGTTTACCTTCACTAGGAATAGTCAGGTCCTTGTAGATCAATCGTTATCCCTTGATAGTGTTGATAGGTATCCCACTCTTATTACTGAAGGTTTGATTCCCCCTATTCGCTGGGAATGTTCTTGGGAGTCTGATTTTCCCACTGTTATTCCGAATAGCAATCAAAGAATAACGTCTTACAAGTCGGGGCATTCTTTTGTTTACACATATCCCTTCACTCTAGGATTTAGACCTCCTATTGATCCAGTCATCATCGAATTTTGTCATTTCTTCAATATTTTCTTAGGACAAGTTGATCCTCTTGTGTGGCGGGTTGTCGTGTGTCTTAGATGTTTAGCTTCTTTAGCCTCGGTTTCTTTTACCTTCAATCACCTCATTCATCTTTATTCTCCTACCTTATTTCGTCAAGGGATTTTCACTCTAGCTGCTAGGAGCAAAAGAGTGTTGGTAACCCCTGATGACGATAAGGATAGAGGTTGGTACCTCTGGTACGTTGCTGTGCCCACTGCTGGTTTAGTGGGCGAGGAAAATCTTCCCTTCCCTGAGAAGTGGAATCGTGTACGTGAGTACATTTTAGCTCACATTTGTTATTTTTTTCTCTTTGCTTAAAGTGTTTTATTAAAACCGTAGTTATCTTCTTCTTCTTTCAGCAATCATGGGTACTGTTGAGAATGTCTTCGGTATCCATGATTGGGTAGAAAAGCTGTTGTCGGTTGCTCCATTAGAGGAAAGATCTTGTAAGTACTTCTCTGGGAAGTACGGTTGGAAAGTGAAGACTCATGGTAAATGAAACTTTTGTTTTTTGCTTCTTTTCCTTACTCGAGCTTATTTTTCTTCATTTGTTTAACCTTTTTCTTTTGACAGGGTTTTCTGCTCGTGGGGTGTTTGTTGCCTCCATTCCGAAGATGTCTTTGGCTCAGGCCCAAGAGATTATTACTGGTTCCTCTTCTTCAAAGAGGAAAGTTGGCCGGTCTAGGACCTTAGAAGAAGAAGAAGAAGAAGAAGAGGAGGGCACTTTGGTGCACAGGTCACGTAGAAGAAGGGTGGTCTTAGACGATGAGTCTACACCCGTGGCAGTTTCTTATGTGCCTGATGTCAGACCTCCTACATCCGGGGATGCTTCTTCTTATATTGCACATGATTCTGTGGATCATCTATTCCGCGAAGGCTTTGGCCCTACTGCTAATGAGACGCCTCTGGCTATTTTTTCCCCCTCCTTTAGAGAAATCTCTTCGTCCGTTCCGGCTATTTCTTCTGCTCCTTTGGCCATTACTCCTCCTGTTGCTGCCTTGCCCGTGGCTTTCTCATCTCTTCAAGTTTTCGTGCCTGATACTTCTTCTGCTCCGCAAATTTCATTACCCGTGGCTCCTTTACCTTAGCCTGCTTTTGTGCCTCATGTTAGAGAAGTAGGGTCTTCCAGCAGGGAGATGAGGCAAGTGCTCATTGAGGTTCCGGCTGATGGGAGCCTTTCTAAGAAATCTGGCCAACCTGAAGTGTGGCTGAAGACTTTGATTGGCCCAACAGAGAGGACCAAGCTTGATAGCCATAGCGCCCTTACATGGGCTAATGAAGTCGTACATTCCTCTTTGAAGGTAAAATGCATTTTCTCTCATTTCATTTTTGTACATGAAATCTATCGTATCTAATTGATTTCTTTTTTGTAGACCAATCTTATAGGCATGGAGCTCATGAAGAGGATTTCTAACACGGAGCAAGAGCTAAAGGAGTGGCATGCTGAAGCAGGGAATTGGAAGGGGCAATATGAAAGCCTGAGGCTTGACATGGAAGATTTAGAAGAAGAAAAGTGTACCTTGGAGCGGCAGATGAGAGTCGTGGATGCGGAGTTGGCAGTGGAGAAAGCTTCTTCTAACCAAGCGGACAAAGACAAGAGCATTCTTGAGTCTTCGTTTGCTGAGCAATTATTCCGTGCCTTAGAAGAAGTCGGGAGCTTGAAAGACTTGCTGGGGAAGAAGTAGGAATACTCAGGCGAGCTTGTGCATTCACTCACCTGGACTCAGGAGGATCTTCGCAATTCTTTAGACAAAGTAAAATCTCTGTAGGAGTCAATTGTACCTTTGAGGGCTGCCCATGAAGCTGTTGAAGCTGAGAAGGACGGGCTAAGAGCTGACCTTTAGATATGGGAAAGGGATTATGAAACTCTTGAAGAGGCGGATGATGTCGATGTTAGTTGGGCGTACATGAATTCTCGCCTTGACACATTGACGAAAATGAGTCAAGAGGGTTTCGACCTTAGTGCTGAAATAGCCAAAATCAAGGAAGCCATGGAGAGGGCTCAACAAGGTCAGAATCTCTCTTCACCTGAAGGTGAGACTCCTGCTGCTCATGCCTCTTCGTCCCAAGCTGATCATGTTCCTACCGAAGAAGTCAATCCTCCTCCTCAAGAAGATTAAGATGTTGGTTCACTCCTTTTTTTTATTTGATTGGTGGTTATCTCCAGCTCCATCAGGGGTAAATTTGGATCTTTTAAAGTCCCCAACTGACAACTTAGGGGCACCTTAATGTACAAAAACTATATGCGACTAAGTATCTAGTCAATACTTAGTTCCTACTTAGCCGCTTTTTAAATATATGCAAGTATGACTTTTTTGCTTCGAGTTTTTGTTTCACTCTTAAGTCTTTTGCATGTTTAATTTTCGAGGCTTTTATTTTACCTCTGAGTTTTTGCATAAAGATGCTTAAATCACTCATACCTTTTCATAGTAGGCACGGTGATGCATATAAAATGTGAGCCTTTTTGTAGTAGGCATTATTTATGAAAGAGGGCCCTTTATGATCGACACTTAATGAAGAAGACGTCTCAACTTCATGATAGTGTAATAATGCAATAGAGTGATAGGAATTTTTCACATGCTTAAGAATGTTTCTGAGAAGAGTTTTTTGTTTGAACTTCCACAACATTTTACATGTGTTTGATTATCGTCTAAAACTCATGTTGTAACTGTTTTCTTTTAACGGATTTTGATATACACTTGTATTTCGTAACTGTTTTTCATAACTAACAGTTTTTTCGAGTTAATACAAGAGAACAACTGTTTTTCGTTTGTAACAGTTTTTATAAAGATTGGGATTTTTACCCGTAACTGTTTTTGTTGATAACAATTTTTAATAAGTATGAGGGAAATGCTCTTACATCCGTAACTGTTTTATTTGATAACAGTTTTCTGAACAAATACAAGGAATTTGATCTTTCATCCGTAACTGTTTTATTTGATAACAGTTTTCTATATGAGTACAACGATTTCGTAACTGTTTTTGGTAACAACAGTTTTTGAATGAGTACAATGATGATGATCTTTTACCCCTAACTGTTCTTGGTTACAACAGTTTTCTTTTGAATAAGTATAAATATGTGAATTTCTTCCTCGTGGTTAATATTTTGCCTTTCAACTTGAACATGTTTGAAGGTTTTTTGTATTAGGCTTTGTACTTGAGTCTTCAGCTCTTTTGATTCTGCTCGCATCACTTGATTTGTTGGGTAGATGGATCTTTAGGCTCGAGCTTTGACTTTCTGATAGTCTTCTTTGCTTCATCTTAGCCTTCCATACTGTATAGTCCCCCAAGTGTTTGAGATTTGAAGAATAAAATCTCGAGCACTTGACTATTCCATCCTTGTGGTCCTTTTTCCTGAAAAGAAAAAACATACGGGACTCGACGGTGTATAGTTTTTAGATGATGACTGCTTAACCCTTTAAAACGTCCATAAGAAATTTGTAACCCTAGACCGGGAACTCAGTTACTTCCTCGCGTCTTTGCAGGTCTAATATCATCATCTGGTGATGGGTTAGCTTTATGCCTATCATCTAAAAAAGTTAGTAAAATTTCAAATGTTCAAAATAAAATTGAACGTGTGATACCTGACCGGGGGTACTTCTTTTCCTTAGAAGTATTACTTCTTCAAGTGGATGGCATTCCAACTTGTCGGTAGGATTCTGCCGTCCATAGCTTCCAGCTCGTAGGCGCCCTTCCCAGCTATGCCTCGGACTTTGTAGGGTCCTTCCCAATTTGGATTTAGCTTTCCTGCGCCTGCTTCTTTCGTTGATTGAAAGACTTTTTTGAGGACGAAGTCCCCAATCTTGAAGTATCTGAGATGAGCTTTACGGTTGTAATAACGCTCTATGATTTGTTTTTGAGCTGCCATCCGTATTAATGCTGCTTCCCTTCGTGGTTCGAGCAAATCTAGATTAGTCCTCAATTCGTTGTCGTTTGCTTCCTTCGTGGATGTTATAAACCTTATGCTTGGTTCGCCAATTTCCACAGGTAATAAGGATTCTGAGCCATAGACAAGTGCGAACGGAGTTTCTCTCGTGGCTATTTTTGAAGTTGTTCTGTATGCCCATAGTACCGCTGGTAACTCATCAGGCCAATTTCCTTTGGCTTTATCTAGCCGCTTCTTTAGGTTGTTGATGATGATTTTATTCGTTGACTCCGCTTGACCGTTAGCCACGAGGTGGTATGGCGTTGAAGTGATCCGTTTGATTTTCCAGCTTTCGAAGAACTCTGTGATTTGCGAGCCTATGAACTGTGGGCCATTATCACACACGATCTCCTTTGGTATTCCAAAGCGGCATATTATGTTTCGCCATAAGAAGCTTTTAACTTCCTTTTCTCGCACCTGTTTGAATGCTTCTGCCTCTACCCATTTTGTAAAATAGTCGGTTAGCACGAGTAGAAACCGTACCTGTCCTTTAGCTGGGGGAAGAGGTCCCACTATGTCCATACCCCATTTCATGAAGGGCCATGGAGATATAATTAGATGCAATCATTCCGCTAGTCGATGCATGTTATTGGCGAACCTTTGGCATATGTCGCATTTGTATATGAAGTTCTCGGCCTCTTCTTCCATCTTAGGCCAATAATACCCAGCTCTGATTAGGGTTTTTACCAAGGATCTCGCCCTTGAGTGATTTCCACAGTGTCCTTCGTGGACTTCTTTCATCACGAACTCCGTTTGATTAGGTCCGAGGCATTTAGCTAGGGTCCCTCCGAACATCTTGCGATATAATATATTGCGAATGAGGCAGTACCGTGCAGCTTTACGGCGGAGTGCTTGAGCTGTTTTCTTGTCTTCAGGTATAGTACCATTCTGCAAAAAAAACTTAGAATTTCATTTCTCCAATCCCAGGTTAAATTGTTGAAAGTTACCTCATTTCTGTCCTGGTCGATCGCTGAATGGAATAGATGAACGACAATTGCATTGTCTTTGTTTGTTACTTCCATGACTGCTGCGAGGTTAGCTAATGCATCTGCCTCCGCATTTTCTTCTCTAGGTATTTGTATTACCTTCCATGTTTGAATTGTCTCACGAGCTCTCGTGCATTTTCCAGGTACTGTTGCATCTGAGTCTCTCGAGCAATGTAAGTCCCCTACATCTGATTTACTACCAGTTGGGAGTCGCTGTTGATTACGATTTGCTCGATTGAGAGTTCTCGTGCGAGTTCTAGTCCTGCAATGACAGCTTCGTACTCTGCTTCATTGTTAGTTATAGGATAACATTTGATAGCCTGTCGTGTCTTTTCACCCATGGGTGATATTAAAATTATGCCTAAGCCGGCACCTTTTATATTGGAAGAACCATCAGTGAATAGGGTCCACATACCCGGATTAGCACCGTTAAAGAGTTGTAACTCTTTTTCCACTTCAGGGGCAATGCTATTACTAAAGTCAGCGACAAAATAAGCTAAGATTTGAGACTTAATTGCAGTCCTAGGCTGATATATTATTTCATGCTCACTTAATTCTATGGCCCACTTGGCTAATCTTCCCGATAGTTCTTGTTGATGTAGTATGTTTCTTAACGGATACGAAGTTACAACAGTGATTGGATGACATTGAAAATTTGGTCGTAATTTTCTAGATGCCATTATTAAAGCCAAGGCTAACTTTTCTAGATGTGGATATCTGGTTTCAGCATCTAGTAAAGTTTTACCTACATAATAAATAGGAGATTGTCTACCTTTATCTTCTCTTACCAATACCGCACTTACAACAATTTTTGAGACAGCCAAATAGACGTACATCCTCTCCCCCTCCTTTGGCTTTGATAGCAGCGGGGTTTTTGATAGATAAGCTTTCAGATTCTTGAGAGCCTGTTGACATTCTTCAGTCCATTCGAACTGATTTTGCTTTTTGAGGACTGAAAAGAATTTAAAACTTTTCTCGAAAGACCTGGAAATAAATCTTCCCAAAGCTGCGATTCTTCCCGTTAGTCTTTGAACTTCTTTTTTATTTATAAGTACATCAGGTATTTCTTCTATAGCTTTAATTTGAGCGGGATTTACCTCTATTCCCCTGTTTGACACAAGGAAACCCAAGAATTTACCTGACTCTACACCAAAAGCGCATTTTTCTGGATTCAGCTTCATATTATACCTGCGTAAAATGTCAAATGTAATAGAGAGGTGCTGGAAATGGTCTTCCGCTCGTGTTGATTTTACCAGCATGTCGTCGATGTAAACTTCCATCGTTTTTCCTAGATGTTCCTGGAACATCTTGGTCACTAGCCTTTGATAGGTGGCTCCAGCATTTTTTAAGCCAAAAGGCATGACTTTATAACAATAAGTCCCCATGTTCGTAATAAAGGAGGTTTTTTCTTCGTATGAGGGATCCATTTTAATCTGATTATAACCAGAATATGCATCTAGAAAGCTTAGCATTTCATGACCTGCGGTGGCATAAATCATTTGATCTATATGTGGTAATGGGAATGAATCTTTGGGGCATGCTTTATTTAAATCAGTATAATCTACGCATACTCTCCATTTGCCATTCTTTTTAGGTACTACCACAGTGTTAGCTAACCAGTTAGGGTATGTTACCTCTCGTATCGAACCAATTTTCAAGAGTTTCTGTACCTCTTTGTCAATCACTTGGTTCTTGAATGGTCCTTGCTTTCTTTTCTTCTGCTTAACAAGTACGTAGGATGGATCTTCATTTAGTTTATGAGTCATCACTTCTGGTGCGTTACCTGTCATATCGAGTGGGACCATGCAAAGCACTCTGCGTTAGCCTTTAAATAATCAATTAACTTACCTCTTCGACCGGGGCTCAGCCTCGTGCCTATATACACCTTCTGTTCAGGTTTTTGTTCAAACAATGGAACATCTTCGAGTTCTTCCGTAGTTGTTTTGATGTGCTCTTCTTCCTCCGGTTCATGAATGACGTCCGGTCTGGAATCTACATATTTGTGGTCCAATGCATCTTCCGTGGTGACTTGATTCACCTTCTCGTAAGTATCTCCTTCCGTATCTGCTTGAATGTTCCCTTCTTTCGCATATGTTTGGTCAGTAACTTTTTCTGTACCTATTTGGCCGGTGACATATGTCTGGAAGATTTTTCTATCTTCCGGTTCTTCCGTCTCTACGTTTTTGTTATAATGCGCCACAGAATTTATATTTCTGGAGGTCTGTTGATCACCTCTAATTTGTCTGATTCCCCATTCTGAAGGGAATTTAATTACCTGATGTAAGGTGGATGGTACTGCTTTCATGTCATGGATCCAGGGCCTTCCCATAATCACGTTATAAGCCATGTCAGTATCAATGACTTGGAATTTGGTGTTCTTAGTTACTCCCTCGGCGTAAGTGCTAAGTTCAATTTCTTCTTTGGTTATCACTGTAGAGTTATCAAACCCTGATATGGCTCGTGCCTTTGGGATCACCTGATTTCTCATGAGAATTTCTTCCACGACTCTTAGCAAAATGATATTGACTGAACTACCTGGATCAATCAACACTCTTTTAACGTTAGTGTCATGAATGAGTAAGGATATTACCAGAGCATCGTTGTGGGGGAGCATTAGTCCACCAAAATTTGCATCGTCAAAGGCTATATCATCTTCATCTGGATTTTCTCGAATCCTCTTTTCGTGGGTAATTGTGACCTTCGAGGCTAATTTGCAAACTATTTCGTTCACTTCCTCTCCTCCATGTATCACGTTGACGGTTCTTTTTGGAGATGGAGGCTTTGGGGGCTCCTGCTTGTTCTTCATATATGCCTGTTTACCTATATCACTAAACAATTCTGTTAAATAGCCATGTTTCAATAATTGTTCTATTTCACCTTGTAAAAATCTACAATCTGCAGTCCTTTGTCCATGATCATTATGGAACTCACACCAGAAATCTGGGTTCCTCTTATTTGGGTTTGACCGCATTTCTTTGGGCCACTTCACCTTATCTCCCATATTTCTTAATATTGAAACAAGTTCAGGGGTACTTACTTTAAAGGTGTGATCCCCAATTCGCGCATTACCTCTGGGCGTTCATCTCGATCCTTTCTGGATCTAGATGAGGATGAGCCCGCATCTCTGCTTGGTGGTCTATAATCTGACCTAGAATTTCGAACCTGGGACGAGTTTCGCGTCCCGATGGTCCTAAATAAGGGTCGTACCTATTTTTACTAGATCTCATGTCTGATTCGGAACGTCTGGATCTGGTACGATCTTCATCTTTCGAACGAGCAATGGTTTCTTCTTCTATCCAAAGTTTAGTATTGTACCTGTTGTAAACATCATTCCACGTTGTAGCTGGGATTTCTCTCTAGCTTTCTTTGAGTCTCCTCGTGGCTTCTGAGCTTTTGTCATTTAGGTTACTTGCAAATGCCA
>ML277223.1:2426-79878 GCA_005239495.1 Nicotiana undulata | reverse complement strand
CATTGTATTTTATTAAGGATTAGGGTTTAGGTATTGTTTTAATTAGTTTTGTTAATTAATTTTATTAACTAATTAGTTTAATTAGTGTTGAATTTAGTTTAGTTAGATTTGAATTATAATTTGTATTGTCTTGATAGTTTAGTTAGAATCTAGGGTTTAGGATATGAATTGGACATTTGGTTTATGTATTGGAATTTTAGTTTATGAATTGAAATTTTAGGATATGATTTGAACTTTTAATTTATGAATTGAAACTTTTGGATATGAATTGAAATTTTAGGCTATGAATTGAACTTTTAGGATATGAATTAAAATTTTGTGTATGAATTGAAATTTTAGGAACCTTTAGGGTATGAATTGAACTTTTAGGATATGAATTGGACTTTTAGTCTATGTATTGGAATTTTAGTTTATAAATTAAAATTTTAGGATATGAATTGAACCTTTAGGACATGAATTGAACTTTTAATTTATGAATTGAACTTTTAGGATATGAATTGAACTTTTAGGATATTAATGGGACTTTTAGTTTATGTATTGGAATTTTAGGATATGATTTGAACTTTTAATTTATGAATTGAACCTTTTAGGATATGAATTGAAACTTTTGGATATGAATTAAAATTGTAGGATATGAATTGAAATTTTAGGATATGAATTGAACCTTTAGGATATGAATTGAAATGTTTGTGTATGAATTAAAATTTTAGGATATGAATTGAATCTTTCGGATATGAATTAAACTTTAGGATATGAATTGGACTTTTAGTTTATGTATTGGAATTTTAGTTTATAAATTAAAATTTTAGGATATGAATTGAATCTTTCGGATATGAATTAAACTTTAGGATATGAATTGGACTTTTAGTTTATGTATTGGAATTTTAGTTTATAAATTGAAATTTTAGGATATGAATTGAACTATTAGTTTATGAATTGAACTTTTAGTTTATAAATTGAACTTTTAGGATATGAATTGGACTTTTAGTTTATGTATTAGAATTTTAGGATATGAATTGGACATTTAGTTTATGTATTGGAATTTTAGTTTATGAATTAAAATTTTAGGATATGATTTGAACTTTTAATTATGAATTGAACCTTTTGGATATGAATTGAAATTTTTGTGTATGAATTGAAATTTTAGGATATGATTTGAACTTTTAATTATGAATTGAACCTTTTGGATATGAATTGAAATTTTTGTGTATGAATTGAAATTTTAGGATATGAATTGAACTTTTAATTTATGAATTGAATTTTTTGTGTATGAATTGAAATTTAAGGAATGAATTGAACCTTTAGGATATAAATTGAACCTTTAGATGGAACATCGTACTTGGATGTACAATAGGAATTATCCAAATCTGCGGGGATTGCGAGAGGATTTTGTAGAAGGGGTTGATGACTTTATTAGACATGCAATGGAACTTCCACCATACCAAAGTGAAGGAGTAATTAGGTGCCCTTGTGTTAGGTGCGACTGTATGAAGTTTGGCAAATCGGAGGAAGTTAAACTTCATCTTTATAGGAAGGGGTTTATAGCGAATTACTTTGTGTGGACTAATCACGGAGAGTTCGATGGTAGCAATGGGATATTTTATAACATGGTTGTGAGTGAAAGAAGTAGGTCGGTGGATAATACAAATCGTGATTCTAGAATTCATGATATGGTTGCGGATGCTTTTGGGATGCACTTTGGGGGTGAGCCCAATGAAAATGTTGAACAAACTCCTAATGATGACGCAAAATACTTTTTTGAACAGTTAGAGGAAGCTAGTCGTCCATTACGGGAAGGAAGTCCACACTCTGAGTTGTCTGTTGCAGTTAGATTACTAAGTATAAAATCTGATTGGAATATTTCTCAAGCAGTCATGGACTCTTTCATTGACCTTATGAGTGAACTAGTTGACCCTAATATCAACTTACCCGGTGATTTCTGTAAGGCAAAGAGATTGGTTTCTAAGTTAGGACTTTCGTCAATGAGAATTGATTGTTGTGAAGATGGTTGCATGTTATATTATAAAGATGATGCAACTTTAAACAGTTGTAAATTTTGCGAAAAGCCTCGTTTCAAGAGGCTTTCCAGCGGGAATATGGTCGCTATCAAGGCGATGCATTATTTACCTCTTATACCTAGGTTAAAGAGGTTATATGCTTCGATGACTTCTGCTCCTCATATGAGATGCCACTTTGAAAATAGAAGACCACCTGGTGCTATGTGTCATCCTTCATATGGAGAAGCTTGGAAGCACTTTGATAGGACATATCCAGATTTTGCTAGTGAACCAAGGAACATTCGGTTAGGTCTGTGTGCGGATGGCTTCACGCCTTTTTCTGTATATGCGACACCATATTCATGCTGGCATGTCTTTCTTACACCTTATAATCTACCACCCGAGTTGTGCATGACTAGTCCATATATATTCTTAAATTGTATTATCCCTGGTCCACGTAATTTGAAAAGTTTGATTGATGTATATTTGCAACCTTTGATTGATGAGCTAAAACAATTGTGGTACGATGGTGTTGAAACATATGACATATCAACCAAGCAGAATTTCAATTTGCGTGCTAATTTAATGTGGACAATTAACGATTTTCCTGCGTATGGAATGTTGTATGGGTGGATGACTGCTGGTAAGCTAGCTTGTCCTTACTACATGGAAAATAGTAAAGCGTTCACTTTGAAACATGGACGAAAGCAATCATGGTTTGATTGTCATCGTCAATTCTTGTCTCATGATCATGAGTTTAGAAGGGTGAAAAATGCATTCAAAAAGAATAAAATGGAGTATGATTCTCCACCTACGATACTATCAGGTGAGGAAATTTGGGAGAGGGTCCAGAACTTCAGTAAAGTTACTGAAGCTCCACCTTATAGATTCCCCGGATACGGTGTTACTCATAATTGGACGAAACAGAGCATATTTTGGGAGTTGCCTTATTGGAAGGATAATCTTCTCCGTCACAACCTTGATGTCATGCATATTGAGAAGAATTATTTTGACAATTTGTTCAACACAGTGATGGATGTTAAATGTAAGACAAAGGATAACCCGAAGGCTAGAATGGACTTACAAGAATATTGCAGGCGGCCTGAATTATACTTGCAGACAGAAAACAATGGTAAGATATTCAAGCCCAAAGCAAGTTACACATTCACTTTGGAGGAAAGACGGCAAATTTGTTATTGGGTAACGAAATTGAAGATGCCTGAGGGTTATGCGTCGAATATTGGAAAAAAGGTTGATATGGAGGTAGGGAAGTTGATCCATTTGAAAAGTCATGACTGTCATGTTTTCATGGAGACCTTAGTGCCTATTGCATTTTGTGGTTTTCCTGAAAGAATCTGGAAACCCATCACAGGGATTAGTTTGTTTTTCAAAGAGTTGTGTTCTTCCATATTAAGGGAAGAAAACCTACTCCGGATGGATCAGAACATTCGTGTTACTTCTACTAAGATGGAAAAGATATTTCCATGTGGTTTTTTTGATGTGACGGAACACCTTCCAATCCACCTTGTACACGAGGCACGACTTGGAAGGCCTGTTCAATACAGATGGAGGGTATCCCTTTGAGAGGTAATATGTAATTTTCTGTTTTATTTGAATGTTCTTGGCTAACCTGAAATTATGTAGGACAATTGGAAAATACAAACAATTTGTTAAGCAGAGGAATAGGATTGAATGATCTATATATGAAGCTTATCTTGCAAAGAAAACTTCTCATTTTTGATCTTATTATTTTGAGAGTAAGGTGACATGTGCTAGGAATATGCCCAATAGGTACACAGTCGAATATGTGAATGATCCCTTATATCCGCCTATGTCCATATTCAAACAACTAGGCCGATGTTCTAAGGATGTTAGAAAGAGAAGTTTGAGTGATATGGAGTACAAGTCAGCTACACTTCATGTGTTGCTAAATTATCCCGTAGTTGTATCATTTCTCAAGTAAGTATTGATTTAGTAGTTATCAAAATATAAAATTTACTATAATTACATCTCAATGCAACTACTAAAAATACTTGATGTGTCACAGTCACTTCGTGATTCAATTCGACCACGATGTTGTATATACGAGATTTGATATGTGGTTCAAACAATTTGTAAGTTTATCCTAATAATATTCTAACACTATGTAGGAAACAATGTTTGGAAGTTATGCTAACTTATGAATTTTTTTAACAATATGTGGGTAAATGATCCAAATAATGGTGTAAATCAATTTTTGAAAGGTATATCTTGGGGACATGGGCTTCAGGTCACAACAATGACTAAGTACGTTGTGAATGGTTATAAGTTTCATACAGAGGATTGCTCTAAAAATAAAAATAGCAACAACAATGGGGTGTGGGTTCAAGGTGGTGATGGCAACCAAGTTGGAGATATTGATTATTATGGTATGCTCAAAGAAATAATTGAACTAGAATAGGTTGGCCATATAAGAAATTGATACTCTTTAGATGCAAGTGGTTTGACCCACATCCAACAAGAGGTACAAGAGTACACAACCAATACAACATAATTGAGGTTAATCATATGAGGGAGTATGATCGCTATGATCCTTTCATAATTGCACATAATTTTAGGCAAGTGTATTATGCTCCTTATCCATTGCGGCGGAATAAGTCCGATTGGTGGGTTGTAATAAAAACTAAGCATGTAGGTAGGGTGGAAGACGAGAATGTGTTAGATGTTGCATATCCAAACGATATCTCCAGTGTTCACCAAATAGTGGACGAACTTTTAGAAAATGATTTGGAACATCCTGCACACATATTGGAAGAAGTTGATATAAATGAAGTAACAATTATAGAAAATCAGGAAGAAGAATCAACTGATGAAGCTCAAACTAGTGAGGAAGAAGAATTCTCGGACGAGGAACAATACGTCGATGAGCTTTAAAAAGTTGGTTTCTTTAATAACTCTCATTTTATAGCTAGTTTCTTATATGTTTCGATCTAAATATGTATTATATTATGCAGATGACAGGCAAGGGTCGAGGTAACAATGAACCTACTGGTTCTGGGGGTCGAAAAAAGGCTAGGAAGGGAAAGAGGAGGGTAGAAGATAATCCTCCATCTTTTCCACCCTCTTCAGAGATGCGGATGCCTGTGCCTATGTCTTATCCTCCACCCCAGGGCTATTCTGAGCTTCCACAGCATCACGAGACCTACATCTTCGTGCTAACACCAGGTCTTTCATCACAGGGCCATAGAACTATACGTCCAGCATACAGTCCAGCTGCCTCACGACCACGTGGATCGCAACCATCTACATCGCATGGATCGCATCCATCCATGTCACATCCACATGGATCACATCCATATGTGTCACAACCACGGGGGTCACAACCATCAGTATCACAGCCGCTTGCGGTCCATCCAGCTATGTCGCAGTCACTGGGATCACAACTATCTTCATCAGCGACTCCATCTATTTCAGGCCTTCGACTGAGAGATAGTAGCTATGACCCCCCTAAACCTTCCACACATGCCTCTAATATACATGCTTCGGACGGTGATGCTGATGATGACGAGGAGGTGCATTATGATCAGTATGGCAGGATCATCATAGTCCCTGAGGGTGATGGGTAAGAGTTATTTGTTATTTTTACGTTTATTGTTTTGTACAGAGATATTAATGTGTTTTTTGTTAAATTGCAGGTTCATCCCGAGTAATATTACTACGAGGATAATCACCAAATCCATCAGACAACTTTATGATGCCCCTTATACGAGTTCGAGTGAATTCCCATTCTCGCTGAAGGAGCACATTTTCAGTCAATTTAAGGTATAAATGTTCTTTTAAGCAGTATAATTATTTATATTTATGATATTTCCATATAATATTTAACTTTTGAAATACAGAGCAAATGTGCATGGGAACACCTCTATAGAGCGAAAGTGGCTGCAAATTTTAATCACAAAGCTCGCAAGCGGTTGTCGCATAGTTTCTCCATAGCTAGACAGTTGAACCAGAAGCCTGATTGGTTGCTTCAAAATTTATGGGAGGATTTGCAAAGGCAATGGCTTACCGCAAAGTTCTTAGAGAAGAGCGAAAAAGGAAAGAAAGCTCGCACATCTGAGAAGGGAGGCTCCTTGCACACTGGAGGTGCGATCAGCCAAAGGACAATAAAAAGAAGATTAGTACGTAATTGCTTAATTTATTTTAATTTTCAAAGTATATCTATTCTGTTTATTAACTAAAATTTATGAGTTTTCAGGAAAAGAAGTTGGGGCGTCCATTGAAGCAAGATGAGCTATTCAGGGAGACTCATATTGTAGAAGAAGAAAGAGACTGATCCAAAAAGGCGTGTCGAGGGCCGAGCCTCGACTGTACATGTAAGTTTTTACTTTTCATTAAGTATTTTGATTTACTTTTATATAAATTTTGAAATACTAATTCAATGTAATTTTTCTTATAGGGCCGCTTCACAACTGACGTGGAGGAATTCATACGCAGTCAGCCCCCTATTGAGTCGGGGGAGCCAATCCAACCTTCGGACGATGATGCTGAAAGAATATGGATGGAGGTTGCTGGCGGTCCAAAATGGGGGAAGGTATAGGGGCTTCCTACTAAGAAATTCCATCTCTATAAGTGTGGAATGCAAGGAATAGGGACTTCCTCGCAAGGCGAGCAACTTGATGGGGAGATCCTCTCCGTTATGCGGGAGACTGTGACAATGCTCACATCCGAGCTAGAAGCAGCCAAGGAAAGAGAAAATCTTAGAGATGCTCAGTACGTTGGCATGCAAGCTCAATAACATGACATGCAAGCTCAGCTCAAAGCTCTCCTAGCTTCTGGAGGTTTTCCGATTCCCCGGTCTCGTGAGTCATCTCCAGAGGCTCAACTTGAACGTGAGCGTTCCTTCCGTCCTCCCCGTGCTCGTTTCACCCGTCCTCCCCGTGATCGTTCTTCCTGTCCTCGACAAAATGACCCTCTCTATACCATCTTGTTAATGAAGATTCATCATACGGTGATGATAATGATGTTGTACAAAATACTCCTTGACTTTTATATACTTTGAACTAGACAAATAAAACCGATTTTTGAATGGGCTTGTAATAAGCGTTAACTTAGTTTTGTTAGTTTAATTTGTTAGTTCTATTGAACTTTATTTTGTTGGTTTTAATGTGTTTTAATGTTGTTGTTGTTGTTGTTGTAGGAATTTGGTATGCTGGCAGGTGGTGTAGCTGCCAAAACAGGCATTTTATGCCAAAATTATACCCAGAAAAACGACCAAAGTTGGTCGCTTCCCTATTAAAAAAATATTTCTGGACAAAATGAACCCAGATTTTAAAATAAGCGACCAACTTTGGTCGCTTTTCTATTAAAAAAAATAAATTCTGGAAATTAGCGACCAATTTTGGTCGCTTATATTTTAAAAAAATTAAGAATAAGCGACCAACTTTGGTCGTTATTTTCCAGAATTTAATTTTTAATATTTGGTTTATAGACCAAAGTTGGTCGCTAAATTTTAAATAATAATAAATAAATAAAAATCGTAATTTAAATATACAGACCAACTTTGGTCGCTAAATTTATATTATTAAAATATTGTACCGACCAGTGTATGTAGTATGTTCCATGCCTTCTCAGCCTATAGTTAAAAATCAAGTTATAATTAGTATTAAGTTGACACAGAGATCCCAATCTACTAAATTATCAGGATCTGTGACAAAGATTACTCAGCTCGCCCAGATGGCCAGATCAAATCGAATATTATTTCTTAATGCCATTATTGCTAAAATAATTGAAGAAATCCTAGTAATATTATGTTTGGCCCATGATATTGCTCGGACATAATCTTATTCCATGTTAAGTAATATATGACAATAACATCATGCGACCTGATTATGTCTCCCTAAGTATGGTGAAGAAGGGGGTTGTGGTGGATTTATTCGATTATTTTGCAAGTGATTCTTTAGATTAATCAGTAGTACATGTGAAAAGCTTTCTTAAATCCCATGTTTCCATGTGTTCAAGAATCAAGATTATCGAACATATTAAAGAAATTCACACGTTAAAAATATGAAAGGTTTTATTTACAAAGGGCATCTTTCACATACTTCAACTTACTTTTTGTTTTCTACCCATTTAAATACATCGTTTGCGCCATAAATTGGCGCAGTTCATTACTTTCCAACGCATATCGATAGAAAAACTCTGAAATAATACTTTTATTCGTTCATCTAATTTCCCTTTTGTTTTCTTATGAACGGAAATAAAATTTTCATCTCGTAATGTTATTAGTAATTATGTTGGTAAATGTATCACAATTAAGTAACTTACTCAATCAAATTATCGTCGTGTGTATGAATTATGATAAGCGATTATCAACGCAACTGATTGTGGAAGTTTCTCTAAATAAGTAATTTAATTACTTACAGTAACTTACATGATAAACTATGAATAGCTTGTTCGGCCAAGCTCCTAAAATCAGTTTATTTTGAAAAGTATTTTTTTTAAAAGTGCATTGGTGAGAAAAGGTTGGTGTTTGACTAATTAATTTGAAAACATTTTTGAGCAGCAATTAGTGTTAGGTCCAGGTTTGAAAAAGCGCTTGAGCGTTTTTTTTTTTCTTCTGAAAAATGCTTTTCAAAGAAGTGCTTTCGGAAAAAGAACTACCTTTTTCTGTTTGTCAAAAACTATTTTTGCTTTTACTTAAAAATAATTTTTTTTTCCTTCTAAAAACTTGGCCAAACACCTTAACTTTGAAAAAATGTACTTTTGACAATAACAAAAACACTTCTGGCCGGAAAAAACAAAAAACTTGGGCAAACATCCTTATAAGCTCAATAAATCAGTTGTACTAAAACATCATAATTTATGCACGTAAAAATAAAAAACATCCCAATGTTATTTACTCCCTTTATCTGAGTTTGATTACCACGAAGTTAAAAAACAAATGAAGTTGTAATAATGAGGCTTTTGACACATAGATAAATATATGTAAACTATCAAAATTGCTCTTATTATCAACAAGAATAAATAAGAGATAGAGGGAGTTCTACATATCCTTCATATTTCTACCTCCTAGTTAAAAGGCAAACTGTTATATCAGTTGGCCAAATAAGTCATGTCAGTTAAGCAACGGAAAAATGACTTTGTATAGTCGTTCTAAAAATAATAATAAAAAATATACTATATTTTTATATATATATATATATTAAGAGTAGTAACAATGAAGTAGGGTAGTAGTGTAAAGTTAACTTAAAGTGATGGGTATATGTGTAATAACTAGAAGTTAGTAACTACCTAGTGGTTAGTCGGTTAGTTGGATATATAACAGTAGTGTAGGAGTTGTTACATGTATTGAAATTCATTTTTCTTTCAGCTAAGAAGAAGAAGCTCTTTAGCTCAAAACCTCCATTACTGATTCTCTGTGCTAAATTCGACATGGTATCAGAGCCAATTGGCCATGAGTGTAATCGTTTAAAGTAATTCTTCTATATGTTAATTCATCTCTGTTTCTTCATCGGAGAACTGTGACGAGCTCAGTCATGGCGGTCGTCGACAACGAACTACCAGAGAAATTGAGCCACAATCACCCGCTATTTCTCAACTCAAATGACAATTCGGGAGCTGTGTTGATCTCTCTCCAATTACGAGGATCAGAAAATTATTCTGTATGGAGTCGCGCGATGAGAATAGCAATCCTAGGTCGGAATAAGTTAGTGTGCAAAAGGAAAAAATTTTGTACAAATCTCGTAATCTCTAGGAGCGAATCGTTTTTTCATGGATAATGAATTGTGCTTCACCTGAATTGCTTAGTGGCATAGTCTATTCCTCAAATGCCAGTGAAGTTTGGAATGACCTAAAGGAGCGATTTCATAAGATAGATTGTTCGAGAATCTTTGAAATTCATAGGGAAATTGCAACAATTAACCAAGGTACTAACTCAATTTCTTCATATTTTTAGAAGATACGATTACTCTGGGAAGAGTTTGATAGTTTGGGCCCAACTCCGGGCTTCGACTATGCAAAATCTAGTGAGTCAGTTGCATTTATGGAACGTTTAAAGTTACTACATTTCTTGATGGGACTCAATGAGTCATATGAACAAGCTCGTCGCCAAATACTTATAATGATTTATGAGCGTAAAACACACATATAAATATGCTCGCTAGCCAAAGATAGTATAATATAATATCGTATCCACAAGGATCAGTATTATCGTAGTTTGTAGCTAGATTTCTATCCAAGATAATCAACAGTTTGAGAATTATGTGATTTAAAACTAAAATTAACTAAGAATCTAGAGCTAAGTGACTAATGACAATCGAACAAAAGTAAGCAAGGAAGATATCAATGGGAGAAAATAGGGCTTGATTGGATAGGTGCAAGATAATTGTCTAGGATTTAACTCTACTTAATTCACTTTCAATATTCAAGTGAGTCTCTCGAATTCACTCAATTATTAGTTCAAATATTTAGTAGATACTCCTCTCTCGATTAAGTCTCAACCTCACAATATGAACTAATTTACGCTCGGTGAAGATATGCAAGAATTCGTAGTGGATTGGTCTTTAGAAAAACCTCTTTCGATTATCCTCCTAACTAGGTTTAAACAATAATTCAACTAGCCTCTTTCGATTACTAAGAATAATTCATGAATTCAACCAACTAGATACTACAAAAACATCACAATTTACGACTCTCTCGATTACATGAACTAGTGAATATAGATGCAACAATTAAAGCATCCAAAACGATTCAATACATAAAAATTAGAGCTAATATTCATACACAAATATCAATACACCAATTCCATCAAATCCTAAAGAGAACTACTCCATAGATATGGAGTAATTCATCACAAATAAGTTTAAGTTATAGGAAAACATAAAACGATCCAACGATCCTTGTGCTATTCCTTCTCCAACTTCTCCTTAGCCTCCTTTGGTCTAAAGTATGTCAAAAGTACAGAAAATACCATTTTTTTTCCATGTTTATATACAAAGTAGGGTCGAGCCCAAACGAAAACACCTTCTCCTACACGAAATAGGACTCTTTCCGGAATAGGACGTGCGCGGCCACGCACCTAGGAGTGTGCTCGCGCGTATGGACGCGCATTTTGGACAGTGCTCTGCCTCACTTGCGCGCCCAGTACACGCTCGCGCACCTGGGTGGTGTCCTGCTCGATTCTTCGTCTCTCTCATTAAGTGCACTATTGTCCGTTGATTCCTGAACACGATCCCAACTTAATCCTTGGGATTTTACTCAGACTTCAAAGCTCCATAATAGCTTAAATTCATTCCATAATATCTACATAGATTGGAATCACTCCTACAAGGCATAAAACACACAATTAGTGCAAAATATTAGCGATTAAAGCTCAAACTCAATTAAAGTGCAGTAAATTATAGTGTGATAAGCAACTAAAACACAAAATTATAGCCTACCATGAACACTCCACACTTAAACCATTGCTTGTCCTCGTGCAATCAAACTACACTTTTGTAAGGACACGACCTTTTTAAACAACTCTTATAACTCATCATAACAAGAATGTTTAAAATAGATTAAGCACATTAGTGTAACATCCTAACCTCAACAATTTACTCAAAAGTACCACGTATTATTCACAACTTTCTCACTTACTCCAACATAGAGTTCAAGCATTACCTTTCCTTCGTGAATCCAGTGCCCTCACACAAAAATAGAGAGTAGTTCCACACACAATATAATTTAAGAACAACTAGGAACTCAAGATAGAAAGAATTCACTCACTTTCAGAATTAACATTCACATGCCACAAAAGATGAACCATAGGCTTGCCCGTAGTTTACTACTCTATTAATTGAGCTTATTCAGTCAAGGAACAAGTTAATTGGTTGTGATGTAAGCTGCGGGACGGGATGATACACTTAGATATAAGAGTGGATACACCTCCATAAGCACTTTAATACATACTTTTCATTCAAAACCCCATACTTATGCCAACCAAAATTCCACCTTCACATCAATATACATTAACTCCCAACTTCTTTAAGCACAATTACATCAAGAGTTACCATTTATCAATGAATAATTTTCACAACAATACAACTATATTCTTTTTCTTTTTCAATTTAAGTGGCTCTTACTTTTTTCAAAACAGTGCACCTTCTTCCTTATTTTAATATTTCCACTCAAAAGCCAAACCAACCACCCCATACTTCAACTTTTACAAAGTTAATAACAATTTTAAGTGCTCACGAGAGGTATAAGATAGATGGTTAATTCAAACAAGTGAGTAAGGCTTGTACTGTGGTTTCCAAAGAACAAGATTACAGGATCAAAAAGGATTAACTGAGATACATAATAATTTGGTGGGTAAAATACATAGCTGGCACAACAAAGAAATGCCTATATCACTTCCAAGACTGAATAAAACTACTATTTCACCTTGCAAACACACGGGGCAAGTTCTATACATCAAATGCAATGCACAGATACAGCAAATTCGCACACACACATGGCACATAACTCACTCAAGATTGGACTATCAAGACACTCTAGTCAAACTATTTAAGAAAAGTTAAAATCATATAATTTAAGGTACTTATGCAAGAGTCAAAAACTAATCCTAAGCGTCATAACTAAAGCACTCACTATTCTCAATTCATGATAGAGTAAAGAGATATTGCTTTCATTTCAAATCATAGCACAAGGTTTTCTACTTCTAATAATAATAAAAACTAACTACATCCGGTTCAAACAAAAACGTTGAAAAAGAATTGCGGCACAAAGAAAAATCAAGGGACACTTAATACACTACCTAACAAAAGAAAATCTTTTTGTCTTTTCCTTTCGACTTTATCCCTCAAGAAACCTGTCGAATGATATCCATCGTCGGGAAAAAAAAAATCAATTTTTTATGGTTTTCCAATTTTTTCTATCAAAATACTACAACTAACCAAAAGAAGTTAGAATTAATACACATACAACATACATACAAATATATCCACCACCCCACACTTTAAGTTGTCGCATGTCCCTATGACACACAATTAAAAAGCATAAGGTCGAGGAAACTTCCTTGAATCTCTAGTCGGAGTCTGAGTTGAAGTCGGGATCCATTCTTCGCATCCGAACTAGTGCACATATCCACGCAGACAGCTTCTTCTCAGCCTTCTTGGGGTACACCCCATACTTGTCTTTTTCTATCACTGGAGCCTTATCTCTTGAACTCTTCACCTTCCACTCAACAGTTGCAGCTGGCTTCTCCTTTCTCACCCGCATCTCCACATTCATCTCGAATGTCACCGTCTCCTCAACCACTCTAAGCATGATATTTCTATCATATATGTATAATATTGCTCTGTCGGTCGCTAAGAATGGTCTTTCTAAGATAAGGGGGACCTCTTTGTTCTCCTCCATCTTCACCACTATGAAATCTACAGGAAATACAAACTTATCTACCCGAACTAAGACATCTTCAACTATCCCCTCATGTATCAAACTTGTTTGGTCGGCCAACTGCAAGGATATTGGTGTAGACCTTATCTCTCCAATATAATTCTTCAGCTTCCTGCAAGTAGATAAAGGAATTAAACTAATCGAGGCACCAGAATCACACAAAGACTTATCAAAATTAAGAGTGCCTAACGAGCAAGGAATAGTAAAACTCCCTGAATCTCCACACTTTTGTGGGAGTTTGTTTTGCAAGATTGCACTGCAATTCTCTATGAACTTGATCACTGATGTCTCAACTATCTTCCTCTTCTTTAAGGATCTCCTTCAAGAATTTGGCATAAGCTGACATTTGTGAGAGCACTTCTGTGAATGGCAAGTCTACATTAACCTGTCTCAACATATCTAGAAATTTCTCAAACTGCTTGTCCAGCTTTTCTCTATATAGCTTTTGGGGAAAGGGTAGATCATTCATATGCTCGCTCTCATTAGGTTCCTCCCTTCTTCAAGTTTCCTCATTCTTCTTTTTCTTGGCTCCCTTCTTGCCTTTCTTCTTCTTATCAACTTCATTTTTCAGCTGCTCCCCAATTTCTTTTTCAGGTACACTCTCTTTTTGGACCGGAGTGGTATCTTTCAACACTTGACCGTTCCTCAATGTCACAACATTTACCATTTGTTTGGGATTCGTCTCAGTATCAGCTGGTAGAGTACCTGGATTCTGTCAGACAGTACAGTTGCAATTTTTCCCACTTGCTTCTAAAAGTTTCGCAAACCAGTTCCAAGTTCTTTGATAGCTGCACCATGAGCATCTAACCTCTCATCCGTCTTGGCAATAAAGGACTTAATCATATCTTCTAGCCCAGGTTGATTGGATTGTTGAGGTTGAAAGTGTTGTCTTTGCTGATTCACAAAATCATGAGCTCCATGTCCTTGAAATTTGGGATTGTTTTGTTGCCATGCATTTGTAGTACCCCCAGGTGAACTTCATGAAAAACCAGGGTGCTTCTAACTCATTGCATTGAAGTTATAATCCCAACATCATTAACTTCCTCAGTTGAGGCTTGACACTCATGAGTAGGGTGCCCTCTTCCACATATATCACACATTGCATGGGGCTCACTGTGTATCCAGGCTAAGGTCAGCTTCCTTATTTCCTTGGCCACGGCATCAAGTTGTACCTGCATAGATGTGTTAGTATCAACTTGGTGAACACCAGTTGATCTTCTTCTTTCACCAATTTCCGAGGGCCACTAATTTGCATCCTCAAATAACTCATCTAGAATTGTGACTATCTCATTTGGAGGCTTCTTCATCAACGAACCTCCAGCTGCATTGCTCAATATTCTGTGTAGGCCGATGTAAATCCATCCCAAAAGTAGTTAACGTTGATCCTACTCCTACAACGACAACTGATCCTACTCCTACAACCACAACTGATCCTCAACTTGAGATCACAATAAGGAGAAAGGGGTTGGTATGGGAGATATTTGCTCAGAAGAAGAAACAACAAATAAAGCTGGAGAAGTAAGTCCTACAGTTGCATATTGTCACGACCTAAAATTCCCACCGTCGGGACTGTGATGGCGTCTAACGTTGAACCCGCTAGACAAGCCAATGTAGTTAATAATATTTATAAAAACCTTCATTATTAAGTGAAAACAGGTAAAAATTGGCGTTTCCATGAATAAAACTTAAAAGTAAGAACAGATAAAAAGGAAATACATAACTAAATCCATAAACTTAACAAATTCTCAAACTAGCCAACCCGGATCTTTGGAATCACAATGTCACGGACTATCTATGATTACTACAGATAAAAGGTCTGAAAGAATTAATACATCTGTTTTCTGAAGTACTCGGAACAGAAATAAAGGAAAGTAGAAGAGGACGCCAAGACCTGCGGACGCCTGCAGGACTACCTCAGAGTCGCCTAGTGGACTGAAGGAATCCACCTAGCTCAATATCCACAGGGTCTTGTACCGGAATCTGCACAACAAAAAATTATGCAGGTGTAGTATCAGTACAACCGACCCCATGTACTGAGTAAGTGCCGAGCCTAACCTCGGCGAAGTAGTGACGAGGCTAGGACACGAAAAATAACATCACCTGTGCAATTCAATAATATATAAAAGAAATAACGACAGGAAGTAAACAGTTAAGTATAAAGACGGGGGGAAACATGATGGGGAAAAGGGGTAGCAATTACTGAAATAACGAAACAAAGCAACAGTTAAAATATCAAAATAACAACAGAAATTAACAGCACACAACAAACAAGTGCACGTCATCACCCTTCTTGCTTTACTCTTATCCTCACCAAAACAAGTGCACAGAATCACCCTTCGTGCTTTTACTCTCATCCTCACCAAAACAATAAGTAAATAGAAATGACACGACATTATCCTTCGTGCTTTTAATATCATATCATGGAACGGTATCACCCTTCGTGCTTTTACACTCTCATCCTCACAATGCAATAAATAAATACACGGCATCACCCTTCGTGCTTTACACTCATACTCACCCAAACAATATCAAGAACAACAGTTTGGCAAGGAAAAATCAACAACATGAATCATAATCACCACATCCCGAAAAAGGAACAACAACAGGAATAATACCATCCCGGCAAGGGACACAACTATAACCAATCTTACTCAAGTGTATAACTTAACAAAATATTCCTCAACCGAACAAATAATCAGCAGTATTCACAACCAAGAATTTCCATCAAATGAATAACCACCAAAGTGAAATTTAATTCATAACACAGCGAATATCGAGGAAAATCACATATATCATAAAACCGACTCACGGGCATGCTTGAAAACAACGTATAGGTACTCGTCACCTCACCTATACGTTGAACATGAAATAAACACGTAGCAAATAAGACTTAACACATATTCCCTCAAGCTAAGGTTAGGCCAAATACTTACCTGGACTTCCACGATCAAAATCAAGCCTCAAGCACCGCTTTTCCTTTTGAACCCGACTCCAAATAAATCGTATGTAGACATAATTGACTCAATAACATCAATAAATGGTAAACAATTCAATTCCAATGCTTAGTTATAGACTTCCTAACATTCTTCCTAAAAATCCAAAAATCGACCCCGGGCTCACTTGGTCAAAACACGAGGTTCAGACCAAAACCCGATCACCCATTCGCCCACGAGCCCGAATATATAATTTGTTTTGAAATCCGACCCCAAAACGAGGTTTATTTCTCAATTAATCAAAAAGCCCTAACTCTACCCAAATCCCTAATTTTCTACCCTTAATCTCATGTTTTAGGCCTATAAATCCAATGGATGTTGATAAAAATGGAAGGAAACGAGTTTAGGATTACATACCTATGAAGCTATGGTGAAGTTTCCCTTCAAAAATCTCCCAAGGAGGTGTGGAGAAGAAAAAATTACGAAAATGGGGTAAAATCCCATAAGTATTCTATGTTTAGCCAAAATTAATAACTGGGCAAATTTTGGCCTATGCGATCGCGAAGAAGGGAATGCGATCGCATAGTTGACAGAATCCCACGCTCCGCGATCGCGACTGAAGGAATGCGATCGCACAGTACTAAGCCTACCTATCCCCCCCAGCCTGCCTATTACTCTATGCGATCGCGAAGTACCCTATGCGATCGCATAGTGCTACAGACCCCTCTCCTTACATTGTGCTATGCGATCGCGAAGTACCCTATGTGATCGCATAGTGCATTACACCAGACACCAGAAAATTGTGCAACACCAGATTTTTAAGCCTAAAATCACCCCGACGCCTATCCAAAACTCACTCGAGCCCTCGGGGCTCCAAACCAATTATGCACACAACCTCAAAAACACCCTACGGACTTATTCGTGTAATCAACTCACCAAATTAACATCATAAACATCGAATTAAACCCCCAAATCAATGAAATTTCTCAAAAACTTCTAAAACTTCAACATTTGCATTTATGGTCTGAATATTACAGACATGACATATATATTATTTTGAACCTATACCGGGCTCTGGAACCATAGTACGGGCCCGATACCACAGGTTTCACATATAATTTCATTTTCAAAAACCTCTTACATTTTCATAAAACAATTTCTTTTAAAAATTTATTTTTCGAACTTGGGACCTCGGAATTCGATTCCAGGCAAAGTCAACTTTATTCAAATTTCTAATTCAAAATTGCTAATTTCCTCAGTCTTTCACATAAAGGCTTCCCGGCTACACGCCCGGGCTGCGCATGCAAATCGAGATGAGATAGAATGAGGTTTTCACGACCTCGGAACACATAATTACTAAAAATACACGGGATGACCTTTTGGGTCATCACAGTCTCCACCTCTAAAACAAACGTTCGTCCTCGAACGGACATAGAAAGGTACCTGAATCGGGGAAAAGACGGGGATATCGGCTCCGCATATCGGACTCGGACTCCCATGTAGCTACCTCAACAGGCTGACCTCTCCACTGAACGCGGACCAAAGGATAACTCTTCGATCTCAACTGACGAACCTAGCGGGCTAATATGGCTACCGGCTCCTCTTCATAAGTCAAGTCCTTGTCCAACTGGACACGGCTGAAGTCTAGAACATTAGAGGGAACGACAAGATACTTCCGAAGCATAGATTCATGAAACACCGGATGCACGGCTGATAAACTCGGTGGCAAGGCAAGTCTGTAGGCCACCTCTCCTACTTTCTCAAGAATCTCAAAGGGACCAATGTACCGAGGGCTCAACTTGACCTTATTTCCGAACCTCATCACGCCCTTCATGGGCGATACCCGAAGCAATACCCGATCTCCTTCCATCAATGCCAAATCACGAACTCTGCGGTCTGCATAACTCTTCTTCCTGGACTCTGAGTCTATCCTGAATGGTCTTCACCTTATTAAAGGCATCCTGAACTAACTCTAAACCCAACAACCTAGCCTCTCCCGGCTCGAACCACCCAACTGGCGACCGACACCGCCTACCATACAACGCCTCATAAGGAGCCATCTGAATGCTCGACTGATAGTTGTTGTTGTAGGCAAACACAACTAAAGGAAAAAACTCATCCCATGAACCTCCAAAGTCAATGACGCATGCTCGTAACATATCTTCCAAGATCTGAATAGTATGCTCGGATTGTCCGTCCGTCTGAGGATGGAACGTTGTTCTCAACTCAACCCGTGTGCCTAACTCACGCTGAAATACTCTCCAAAAATGGGAGGTAAACTGGGTACCTCGGTCAGAAATGATGGACACGGGCACACCATGCAGGCGAACAATCTCCCCGATGTAGATCTTTGCCAACCTCTTCGAAGAATACGAGACTGATACAGGAATGAAGTGTGCTGACTTGGTCAGCCTATCCACAATGACCCATAGCGCATCGAACATCCTCTGAGTCCGTGGGAGTCCAACTACGAAATCCATGGTGATATGTTCCTACTTTCACTCGGGAATCTCAATCTGCTGCATCAAACCATCGGGTCTCTAGTGCTCGTACTTAACCTGCTGACAGTTCAAGCACCGTGCTACATATGCCACAATATCTTTCTTCATCCTCCGCCACCAATAATGCTGCCGCAAATCCTGCTACATCTTTGCGGTGCCCGGATGAAAGGAATACCGGGAACTATGGGCCTCTTGAAATATTAACTCACGAAATCCATCAACATCAGGCACACAAATACGGCCCTGCATCTTCAAGAATCCATCATCATCAACGGTAACCTGCTTGGCACCTTTGTGCCGAACCGTATCCCTAAGGACACATAAATGACGATCATCGTACTGCCTGTCCCGAATACGATCAAACAATGAAGAACGGGTCACAATATAAGCTAAAACACTGCCAGTCTCAGAAACATCCAATCTCATAAACCGGTTGGCTAAATCCTGTACATCTAAAGCAAGCGGTCGCTCCCTGATCGGAATATAAGCAAGACTACCCATGCTGACTGACTTCCGGCTCAAAGCATCGTCCACCACATTGGCCTTTCCCGGATGATATAATATGGTAATGTTGTAGTCTTTCAACAGCTCTAACCATCTTCTCTGCCTCATATTCAACTCTTTCTGCTTGAACAGATACTGCAAACTCTTATGATCCGTGAACACCTCACATGACACACCATACAAATAATGCCTCCAAATCTTCAACGCACGGACAATGGTTGTTAACTCTAAATCATGAACTAGATAGTTCTTCTCATGAAACTTCAACTAACGTGAAGCATAGGTTATAACATTGCCATCCTGCATCAACACTGCACCAAGTCCAACCCGTGAAGCATCACAATACACAATATATGACCCTGAACCTGTGGGCAAAACTAACACCGGTGCCATGGTCAAGGCTGTCTTGAGCGTCTGAAAGCTCGCCTCACACTCATCTGACCACCTGAACTGGGCACCCTTTTGAGTCAACTTGGTCATCGGGGCTGCAATAGATGAAAACCCCTCCACAAACCGACGATAAGAACCTGCTAAGCCCAAGAAACTCTGAATCTCTGTAGCTAAGGTGGGTCTAGGCCAATCTCGGACTGCTTAAATCTTCTTGGGATCCACCTGAATACCCTCGGCCGACACAGCATGGCCCAGAAATGCAACCGAATTCAACCAGAACTCACACTTCAAAAATTTGGCATACAACTGACTATCCTTCAGAGTCTGGAGGACGACTCGAAGGTGTTTCTCGTGCTCCTACCGACTGCGGGAGTAAATCAAAATATTTGTCAATGAAGACAATCACGAACAAATCCAAATAAGGCCTGAACACTCGGTTCATCAACTCCATAAAGGCAGCTGGGGCATTTGTCAACCCAAACGACATCACAAAGAACTCGTAATGACCATACCGAGTGCGAAAGGCTGTCTTAGGGACATCAGACGCCCCTAATCCTCAACTGATGGTAACCATATCTCAAATCAATCTTTGAAAACACTGTGGCACCCTGAAGCTGGTCAAACAAATCATCAAACCTCAGCAAAGGATACTTATTCTTAATAGTAACCTTGTTCAATTGCCGGTAGTCAATACACATTCTCATTGTGCCATCTTTTTTATTAACAAACAACACTGGCACACCCCAAGGAGAAACGCTAAGCCTAATAAAGCCTTTAGCTAGCAAATCCTGTAACTGATCCTTCAACTCCTTTAACTCTGGAGGGGCCATACAATATGGTGGAATAGAAATGGGCTGAGTGCCCGGAGCCAAATCAATGCATAATTCAATATCCCTGTCGGATGTCATACCCGGCAGGTCAGCAGGGAATACCTTTGGAAACTCACAGACAATGGGCACAGACTTCATAGGAGGGACCTCGGCACTAGAATCACGAACATAATCCAAATAGGCCAAGCATCCCTTTTCGACCATACGTCGAGTCTTCATATACGAGATAACACTGCCGGAAGGATGACCATGAGTCCCTCTCCAATCCAATCGGGGTGCTCCCGGTAAGGCCAAAGTCACAGTCTTGGCATGATAGTCCAGAATAACATGATAGGGAGATAACCAATCCATCCCCAAAATGACGTCGAAATCAACCAAATCAAGAAGTAAAAGATCTACACAAGTCTCCAGACCACCAATAACCACTATGCATGAACGGTTGAATCGATCTACCACAATTGAATCACCCACCGGTGTAGACACATATACATGAGTACTCGGGGAATCACGGGGCATAATCAGATAAGGAGCAAAATATGAGGACACGTAAGAAAAAGTAGACCCCGGATCAAACAAAATCGAAGCATCTCTGCTGCAAACTGAAACCATACCTGTAATGACTGCATCAGAGGCCTCCTCCTCAGATCTGGCGAGAATAACATAGCATCGGGGCTGCGCCCCACCAATCTGAACATCTCTGAGTCAACCTACTGCGTGACCTCTACCTCCCATAGCCTGTCCTCCACCTCTAACTGTCTGGCCTCCACCTCTGGCACCTCGACTTCCACCCCTAGCTGGCTAAGGGGGTAGGGGTGCACCTGGTGTGGGAATCATAGCATGGGAACCCTGATGCTGAGAACCACCTAAAACTCGGGGGCAATACTTAGAAATGTGCCCTGGAACACCACAAGAGTAACAAGACCTCTGCTGCTGAGACTGTTGGCCCTGAAACTGTCCCTGTCGACTAGAATAACCACCCTGAAAGCTCTGGAGCGGCGGTGCACTGATAGGGTCTGGTGGAGAACTGCGGGATACCTGAAGTGCTGACTGGAATGGCCTAGGAAGATGACCTCTGCCAACAAAATCTCTGCCTCCAGATGAGGCACCACTAAATCGACCAAAATGACGAGGTCTCTTGTCAGACCCCTGACCACTTCCTTGTGATAAGACCATCTCAATCCGCCTGCCACATTGGCCGCCTCCTGAAATGAAATATCAGTACATGTCTCTCTGGCCATCTGAAGTCTAATCGGCTGAGCTAGCCCCTCAATAAACCTCCTCACTCTCTCTCGGCCAATGGGGAGTATCAAAATAGCATGTCTGGCCAAAGTGATAAACCGGGTCTCATACTGTGTAACTGTCATAGAGCCCTGCTGGAGACGCTCAAACTGCCTCCTAATATCCTTTCTCTGGGTAACTGGTAGAAACTTCTCCAAGAACAACTCGAAGAACTGAGCCCAAGACAAAGGCGAAGATCCAATTGGCCTGGTCAAGAAATAATCCCTCCACCAAGTCTTGGCGGGACCAGAAAGGCGGAAGGTAGCAAAATCGACCTCATTGGTCTCCACGATCCCTATGTTCCGAAGAACCTCATAGCAACTGTCTAAGAAATCCTGGGGATCCTCTGATGGTGCACCAGTGTAAGTAGTAGGAAAAATCTTGGTGAACCGATCCAATCTCCATAAAGCATCAGCAGACATAGCTGCTCCCTCAACGGCCTGTTCCACAATACCCGGCTGAGCTACTCTAGTTGTCTGAGGTGCTGGAGTCTGGAACTGAGAAGCTAATTGCTCTGGTGTGCGGGTGGCAGGAGTCTGGGGCCCTCCCCCAGCTTGAGAGACGGCTGGTGCTGTAGGAAGTAGACCGGCCTGAGCCACGCTCTCCATAAGGCCCACTAAGCGGACAAGAGCGTCCTGAAGTACCGAGGTGGCAATGAACCCCTATGGGACCTGAGCTGGTCCAATCGAAATTGTCTGAGCAAGAACCTCATCGGCAAACTCTACCTGAGGATCCTCCACTGGGGCTGTTGTTCTGGGCTGAGCTCTGCCACGACCTCGGCCTCTAGCACAGCCTCGGCCTCGTCCTCGGCCCCTCGTAGGAGCTGCAACTGGAGGATCGGACTGCTGATCGGTAGATGAGGAAGCACGCGTTCTCGCCATCTGCGAGAGAGTAGAATAGAAACTCAATTAGCATTTAGAATTCAAATCGCACGACAGAGATGAATAAATGTGAAGTTATTCCTAACTTTGCAGCCTCTGGGGGATAAGTACAGACGTCTCCGTACCGATCCCTCAGACTCTACCAAGCTTGTTCGTGACTTGTGAGACCTAGGCAACCTAGAGCTCTGATACCAACTTGCCACGACCCGAAATTCCCACCGTCGGGACCGTGATGGCGTCTAACATTGAACCCGCTAGACAAGCCAACGTAGTTAATCATATTTATAAAAATCTTCATTATTAAGTGAGAACAGGTAAAAATCGGCTTTTCCATGAATAAAACATAAAAGTAAGAACATATAAAAAGGAAATACATAACTAAATCCATAAACTTAACAAATTCTCAAACTAGCCAACCCGGATCTTTGGAATCACAATGTCACGAACTAACTATGATTAATACAGATAAAATGTCTGAAAGAATTAATACATCTGTTTTTTGAAGTACTAGGAACAGAAATAAAGGAAAGTGGAAGAGGACGCCAAGGCCTGCGGACGCCTGCAGGACTACCTCAGAGTCGCCTAGTGGACTGAAGGAAGCCACCTAGCTCAATATCCACTGGGTCCTGTACCGGAATCTGCACAACAAAAATTGTGCATGTGTAGTATTAGTACAACCGACCACATGTACTGAGTAAGTGCCGAGCCTAACCTCGGCGAAGTAGTGATGAGGCTAGGACACGACAAATAACATCACCTGTACAATTCAATAATATATAAAAGAAATAACGACATGAAGTAAACAGTTAAGTACAAAGACGGGGGGAAACATGCTGGGGAAAAGGGGTAGCAATTACTGAAATAAAGGAACAAAGCAACAGTTTAAATATCAAAATAACAACAGGAATTAACAGCACATAACAAACAAGTGCACGACATCACCCTTCGTGCTTTACTCTCATCCTCACCAAAACAAGTGCACGACATCACCCTTCGTGCTTTTACTCTCATCCTCACCAAAACAACAAGTAAATAGAAACGACACGACATTATCCTTCGTGCTTTTAATATCATATCATGGTACGGCATCACCCTTCATGCTTTTACACTCTCATCCTCACAGTGCAATAAATAAATACACTACATCACCCTTCGTGTTTTACACTCTTCCTCACCCAAACAATATCAAGAAAATAGTTTGGCAAGGAAAAATCAACAACATGAATCATAATCACCACATCCCGGCAAGGGAACAACAACAGGAATAATACCGTCCCGGCAAAGGACACAGCTATAACCAATCTTACTCAAGTGTATAACTTAACAAAATATTCCTCCACCGAAAAATAATCAACAGTATTCACAACCAATAATTTCCATCAAATGAATAACCAACAAAGTGAAATTTAATTCATAACACGGTGAATATCGAGGAAAATCACATATATCATAAAAACCGACTCACGGGAACGCTTGACAACAACGTATAGGTACTCGTCACCTCACCTATACGTTGAACATGAAATAAACACGTCGCAAATAAGACTCAACACCTATTCCCTCAAGCTAAGGTTAGGCCAAACACTTACCTGGACTTCCACGATCAAAATCAAGCCTCAAGCACCGCTTTTCCTTTTGAACCCGACTCCAAATCAATCGTATCTAGACATAATTGACTCAATAACATCAATAAATGCTAAACAATTCAATTCCAATGCTTACTTATAGACTTTCTAACATTCTTCCCAAAAATCCAAAAATTGACCCCGGGCCCGCTTGGTCAAAATACGAGGTTCGGACCAAAACTCGATCACCCATACAAGGCAAGTGGTGAAGTTTAAAGGTACAAAGCAAGACCTGTAGCCAACGGGTACAACCAAAGGGAAGGTCTTGATTATCAAGACACTTTTTCACCAGTTGTGAAGATGGTGACAGTGAGGGTAGTGTTATCCATTGCTACAACTCAAGACTGGCATATCCACCAAATGGATGTCTATAATGTCTTCTTACAAGGAGGACTTCATGATGAAGTTTACATGCAACTTCCTCAAGGCTTTCACAACAAAGGGGAGTCAGGACTAGTATGTAAGCTTGTTAAGTCCTTATATAGTCTTAAGCAAGCAACTCGATACTGGAATGTGAAGTTAGTAGATGCATTGATGAAGTCTGGTTTTTTGCAGAGTCAGTTGGATCATTCCATATTAATCAAAATCGTAGGGTCCAAGATTGCAGTTGTCTTGGTCTATGTTGATGATTTCCTCATTACTGGGAATAATGATGAGCTGGTCTTCGACACTAAGAATACACTACAACAAGCATTCAAAATAAAGGATCCGGGAGAGTTAAATTTTTTGTGGGGATAGAATTTGCAAGGTCTAGACATGAAATACTTATGAATAAAAGGAAATATGCTCTATAGTTGATTTCAGATTCAGGCTTAGGGGGAGCAAAACCTGCTTGGACTCCTTTGGAGAGCAATCGGAAGTTAACCAGTGCGGAGTATGATGATCATGTTGGACACAAAGGAGATGCACCATTGGATGGTATAGGAGCTTATCAAAGACTAATAGGCAAGTTGTTGTATCTTACAATAACTAGGCCAGATATAAGTTTTGATGTTTAAACCTTGAGCCAGTTCCTGCAGCACCCAAAGAGGTCTCATATGGAAGCAGCCATGAGAATTGTCAAGTACATCAAGAGAGAACCTGGATTGGGAGTGTTACTGTCAAGCAAACCAGCAAAAGAAATCAAGGCATACGGTGATACAGATTGAGCCCCATGCCCAAACACCAGGGATCAGTAACAGGGCATTTAGTGAAGTATGGGGAATCCTTAACATCATGGATGTCCAAGAAGCAAACTACATGACCAGAAGCTCAGCTAAAGCAGAGTACAAGAGCATGTCTTCAGTGATGTCAGAAATAATATGGTTGATCAGATTATATGGAGAACTGGGGATAAAATTAAGCTACCCAGTTGAGTTACTATGTGATAACAAGGCAGCAATTCAGATTGTTGTGAATCCAGTCTTTCATGAACGGACAAATACACTGAAATAGACTATCATTTCATAAGAGAGAAAGTGCAAAAGGGAGATGTGGTGCCACAGTACATACAATCCGGGGAGCAACAAGCAGACATTTTGACCAAATGACTTGTAAGGTAGCAACATGAATATCTAGTCTCCAAGTTGGGACTGTTGAATGTGTTCGCACCCTCCAGCTTGAGGGGGAGTGTTAAGAGTAGTAACAGTGAAGTAGGGTAGTAGTGTAAAGTTAACTTAAAGTGATGGGTGTATGTGTAATAACTAGAAGTTAGTAACTACCTAGTGGTTAGTCAGGTAGTTGGGTATATAACAGTAGTGTAGGAGTTATTACATGTATTGAGATTCATTATTCTTTTAGCTAAGAAGAAGAAGCTCTTTAGTTCAAAACCTTCGTTACTGATTCTCTGTGCTAAATTCGACAATATATATATATATTCTATATGTTATATATATATACTTTTTCGACTACCAAATATAAATAGTTTTTGGCACGGGTCAAAAGTGAAAAAAGTCCTTAAAAACAGAGATAATAAGATTAAATAGTTTTATAATACAAGAAAGTAACATTTTAGAAATTTTATGTATTTAAAATACTTACAAAAAATGGATTTGAATATTTTATGCAGACTTTAATCAAATCACCCCATCCACTCAGGGACAACCAATGGTTGAAATGCCAAGTCTAATCATAATATCAGAAATGCAAATACTGACCTTATGTTTTTTTACTAAACTCGTTGGAATTTTCTGTTTCTCCTTTTACTAATTGAAAAAACATTTAAACTGTCATATGAAAACGACAAGAGATGCAAGTTGCCCGTACACAGAATTCTATGCAATTTCTGATCAAATAGTAACGTGGAAATTAATAGTAAAACATTTAAGAAACCGTACAAATATTTCATTCATGGCCATTTGACCAATAATTGACATGTTCTAAAGTTGGCCAGTTGGTAACATGATTTCATAATTTCTTTAAGTAACCTTTTGACTGAATAGGGATGAAAATTAGTTGGAACTTTGGGTTAGGCCCAAACTAAATTAATTATAGTATAGGCCATACACAGCCTGTATGGGCAAACAAATCATGGGGTAATGTAGTGGGCCCAAAGCCCTTAAAACTTCAACGTTTTGGTACTCATGATATTGTACAAAATCGTACTTTTCAATCTTTTTGATTTGATTAGAAAATCTTATTCTATAATTTTTTGTGCTCATGTTCAATCAAGTGGATCTCCTTTGGTTTCTACTTTTCTTTGGACATAGATAGCCCTCACACTAGTATTCTCATGTCATCACTTTTGTTTAATGTAGTAAATGGTTTTCAGAAAAACACATTTGTTTATTTTTGGTTAATTTGGAGTGCGAGAAGAAAAGATAAAAATGAAAACACTTAAATGGAATTCAAATTTCTCATATTAAAGTGTTGTAGTCTGATATCATGCATTTGTTAAAAACATTTAGGACAGCAAGAACAGAAGAAGGTTCTTGGTGAAATTTGAACCTTGCATAATTGGGTGCAAAGTAAATTTACGAAAAATATAAATAATTGGCGAAAAAATATATAAAATTTATATTTTTTTTATTTATATATACACATTATGAATGTTATATACAAAATACAAATTTTATACTTTTTCGACTACCACATATAAATAGTTTCTGGCACAGATTAAAAGTGATAATACCTCATAAATTTACAATAAAAATTTGCAACTTTATTATATTAGCAAGGATCTAATTTTAGTACATGTTGAAGTATAGACAATATTTTACCTTCGCAACTCAAAAACCTTCTATGTTATATTCTCTAGGATTTGGAATTTTGGACATGCGCATAAAATCTGAAAAATTAAATTTCGAAGTGAACTGAATTAATTTGGTATTTCGATTTCAATCTTTTTGGTATTTCGGTATAAAAATTTTGGTATTTCGGTAATTCGGTACGGTATACGGTATTGAATTTTTGATATACCGAAATACCGAATTTTTTTTGTGCAAGCTCATCTTTATTTTTATTTTTAGTCCTCATATTCTGCAAAATATTTTTTCTAACATAGATAACTTCTTCCTAAATACTAGTTCAAGATAAAAAAGCAACATCTTATTACTCTATTCGAAATTAAAGAAAACTTGTGTAATTATCTAATAAGGTCTAAATCGACTCATTTTAACTTGCTTTCACACGCAACACATGCTTGATCAACTTACTGAACCTCAACAAAAGGTACATACTATACAGTACACTCATTTCGAAGAAATCAAGATGATATTGCTAATATTCAATTTTGTTTGGCTTTGTAAAATCCTAGAGGATTTTACTACCATCCTTGCAACAATGAAGTGGGAGGCTTAATCGTATTATGCTACCACTGAATATAGTAATCCCGCGTTAAAACATAGTCATGTGTCAGCACAATGGATTACATTAGTTAATGGAATGGGGGAGATAGTGAAGATTTGGTTTAAATCGAAACCGTACCGAACCAAAATAAGAAATACAAAACTGTACCGAAATATTTTGGTACGGTATTTGGTATACATATTAATAAATTGATTACCGAAATACCCAACCGAAATTCTTAAATACCGAACCGAAATACGGAATGCCCACCCCTACTTGGATATATGCTAAAGGACTCGTTTGGAACGGTGCATAAGAATAATACGAAATAGAATGTATTAGTAATGCTAGGATTAGTAATGGTGGGATTATATATTATTGACATAAGAATAGTACTGTATAGGGCGTATAACTAATATAAGTACTCCTTCCGTTTCAATTTATGTGAACCTATTTGACTGAACACGGAATTTAAGAGAAAGAAAAAGACTTTTGAACTTGTGGCGTAAAATAATGCACATATATATATTGTATGGCTATAAATTATTGCATAAAAGTAAATTATCTTCAAATATAAAACGTGGTCATTCTTTTTTTCCGGACTAAAAAAGAAATAGATTTTACATAAACTAAAACCAAAAAAATATTAGTTATACATATACTAAAAAAACTACTTATCAAAAAGTGATTAATAATACTAAAGCTAATGTATATATTATTTCTCCTAATACATCCTACCAATTTGTACTATGCAAAATACAGCCCTAATACTCAAGTGATGAAGAATTAAGAAGCTCACACGAAAGCTTCCAAAAAAAAATTTGTACGTATTCCTTTAAGCAGGAGTAGCAAGTTGCAAAACCAAAAAGATTTTGAAGTTAATGTCTGAAGCTACTGCACGTGTGACTTGTACCAGTCTTAGTCACAAACTCTCAGAATTGTTTGTATTTTTATTTGATTGGTATAGCTGGGGACACAAATCTCAAAGAAACAAAGACCCCTTCTTTAAATGCATGGACCTTTAAAAGACCTAACACATTTGTATACTTTCCCCTCTCCTACCCCTTCCTCCTACTGTCGGTGACTCTCCTTCATCTTCACCCTCTTTTGGAATTATTCATATGGTAAATCTATTGTGGGTACATTTATTTTTATGCTACTATCTTTTGCTTAATATACTTAGTGTTTGAATCGAATGGGCCCTCTAGAGCAACAGTTAAGTTATTGTGTGACTTATAGGTTACGAGTTCGAATCGTGGAATATTTACGTTACGTTAGATTGTCTATATTACTTCCTTTGGGTGTGGCCCTTCCCCGAACCTTGCTTTGCACTGGACTGCCCTTAGTAGTGTTTGAGCTAACACACGAACCGCTCGACTATATTACTATTCGTATGGGATAATTACCAAACGTTCTTTGTCCACTGTTAGGCTTTACAACCTCATCTCACGTAGTTTTCACCTACTTCGTTAATCACTAGGCAATAATAAATAGAAATATTTGAAAGATTATAAAATGAACAAAATCATGCGAGGTAAGGTAAATATATTAGAGTTGTATTGTAATATATTGATGAGTATTTACCTCCTAAGTTCAATTCGTCATCAATTGATCCAAAATATGGATTGACTTGAAGAAATAAATATAGTACTTGACAATAACCTTGTTGAGTCACAGTAAAAGGTGTACATTGGTGTGTAGATTAACAGTTGACTAGTAGCATTGTTAGATTCAAGAACAGCTTGCAGTGATAGTTCTAGACGGCAAAATAAAAGGAGCATATAATATTAAGAAATATGCATATAATATTTGATCTAACAATAATTTAAAGCAGAAAACTAGCTGGTGTGTCTGGACTTTGCCTTTACAATAAGGAGGCAAATATCTTGTAATTTGATATTCTCCCTCCTTTCCTTCCCACCTTCCGAATGCCCCCAAAAGTTTTACTACTACTTTATAAAATTCTCTTTATTATAACACAGCCAAATTTCCCCCTCTTATAATACTCAGCACCAAACTCTCCCTTATATAAATAAACTCATTTCCCTTCCCAAAACCATTCATTCATTTCCCAAGAAAAAAAAAAAGAACAGAATTTCAAATTCCTTTATTTCTAGCTCTGAATTACAAGAAATGGCCATGGCTGTAACAAACTCAAATATATCTCCAAGAAAGCTAAGGGATGATCTTTATTTTTACTCATATCAACAAGACTCAAATATCCCATTAGTGATCTCAGTTCTTGCTTCTTTAATTGAGAGAAATTTGGCAAGGAATCAAAGAATAGCAAAAAATTGTACATGGGCATTATCCAAGAATGTAAGAACAAGAGTATTTGATTGTCATGAAACACCAGACATGACAATACAGTCATATTTGGAGAGAATTTTTAGATACACAAGAGCTGGACCTTCAGTATATGTGGTTGCTTATGTATATATTGATAGGTTTTGTCAGCTCTATCCTGACTTCAGAATTAGTCCAACAAATGTACATAGGCTTCTTATTACCACTATTATGGTTGCTTCCAAATATGTTGAAGACATGTAAGTTTCTTCCTTTTTCATCACATATATCACTTTTTGGTTTTTGCTTCAATTTGAAGTAAATAACTTTTGTTGCTGACTTTTGCTTTCTTTCCTCAAAATATTTACTTATTACTTTAGCTGATATATATTTTGAATTATTTTCTGCAGGAATTATAGGAATTCATATTTTGCGAGAGTGGGAGGATTAACAACAAATGAAATGAACAAATTGGAGATGGAGTTTTTATTCATGATGGGGTTCAAGTTTCATGTGAATGTTAGTGTTTTTGAGAGCTATTGCTGCCATTTGGAAAGAGAAGTTAGCATAGGAGGAGGCTATGAAATTGAGAGGACTTTAAGGTGTGCTGAGGAAATCAAATCAAAACAAAGTGAAGAAAGAAGATGTAGCCACATTACTACAGTTTTGCTGTAATTCAATTTCATAATCGGAGTTTTTCAATTACAAATTGTAAATACTATGTAAACGAGTTTTGAATTTTTTTTTTTGCTGTGTAACAAAGCATTAGTTTTGTTTAGACTTTCTGCAGTGAAAATATTTGAATTTGACATCACTTTAAAGTAGATTATTATAAGTCTCTGCATGGTTTAAACCAATACACATTTACTAATAAGAGTTCAACAAATTTGTTCGAGTTTGATGGAATTCCCTAAAATAGCCAGAAAGTTATAGATAGTAAGTTAGAACAGAAGACAAAAGCAATGATACCACAAGAACACAACAAAACAAAGCATTCCTTAATCCGTCTCTGCCGTAGTGGCGGATGCAGAATTTTCATCAAAGGGGATCAAAATATAAATAATTAGATACATCGAAAAATTAAGAAGAGTCAATTGTATAGTAAATATACATAAAACAAAATAAAAAATATCTAGCAAAATAGTGCAATTTGCCAGCGAAGGGGTGTCGCTTGACACCCCTTGTTTCAATGTGGCTCCGCCACTGTCTACCTTTTAAGTCAACCCGTTACACTAAACTCTCGCTATACTGGGGACCGGATCACAAGGTTCTATTATACGTAGTTTTACCCTACATTTCCGCAACAGGTTATTTCCACGATTCGAAATGACATCACCTTTACCATTTACGCCAGCTTCCCTTAAAATTACAAACTTAAGCAGTTGGTAAAATTTTGTCCCCGTCTCTGTAATATAATAAATTGTCTAATCAAATATTAATCGATAATCAGAGGCGGAAACACATTATAAACTAAGAGTTCAGCGGAAAGAGTAACTTGAACCCAAACCCAATATATATGATATATGTTAGAGAAATTCACTAAATATGCATATATAATAAACCGTGAACATAGTAGCATAAGTGAAATGTGGATTCAATAACAACTAAGAAATTGCTAGAAATGTTTAAACTTAAAATTCTGAATCCGTCTTTTATCGGTAGCACATCAGGGACAAAGTTAGAATCTTACATGTTCTGTTATGGGACTTAGTTCTTCGTAAATATATGCCGGTCCATGAAGATGATGGGGAAGCAGAGGAGGAAGTTTGAAGCAGCCAAAAGACTGTTGTTTCATTAGTTAAGTATGTACAAAATTATATATGTTGGAGATAGTAATTCACCAAATATCAGACAAGGGAATAAACTTCATAACTTTTTAAATTGACAACAAATTTGTAAAAAAAAGTGAAATGAACAAGATTTTGAAGTCTAAAGCAGTGATTTAGTTCAAGACAGCTATAGTTTACAAAAAGCTTAGGGTAAAGTCCGTCACCTAATTAGTACTAATAATAGCTCATGATTGCAATTCCTTTGCCTTTTTATTTGCAATAAATTTTCTTTAATCAAATCCAATTATGGTGTGTACGAACAAAGATAATTTAAGTAATTGAGAAACATTAGAGCATATAAAATACTAAAAGACCCAAAGTATAGCAGCATCTAATTATGGAAGATCTGATTCACATCATAATGTCATGCCAACAGAAAACAAATTGTGAGAGTCAATGGGGGAGAAGAGGTAGAATTAGGACAATGCAATTATGCTTCATATGTTTATTTTAAGTAAAGAAAAGCGATTCAGCTAATCAAGAACAATATATTTCAAAAATTGATTTGTTCAATTTCCTAATCAAGATACAATGTTTCTTGCTTCTTTCTAGGTTTTCTCTTTCTTGTATGTTTACTAACTCAACAGTGATGTTCTTTTTAGTAATATTGTCGTTTTCGTCGTGTTTTACAGAGTATAGGCTCATATGTAAAGGCAAAATTGGGAAGAAAAATGGGTGATAATCATTCTGCTCCTTCCACTTTGTTTAAAAAAATCAAACTCCTCCTATATGCTATAGAGAATTAAAGATTCTCCCACTCCTATATCAAAGTATGACGATTCACTGGCGGTCTTTTGTATATTTCGTGTGATGGAAATTTTTTTCGGATTTTTCTGTTGAAAGAAGAGATGAAATAACTTTCCTCACCTATTTTTGGATGACTGACACAGAAGGAACTTTTTTGGGGCCAATCTTCCCCGAATGTTCCTAAAATTAGTGGTATATTCAGACCTTTTTATAACAACATTCTTATATAACAATACTTCACTATAAAATTAAGTTTTTTCGAAATTAAATGTCATGTTTTGTTATAGTATATGTTCTCTATGACAGCAATTCAGTATAATATCCAAAAATATCCGGTACAAACGAAGCTGTTATAGAGAGGTTTGACTGTATTTAAAAAATGACTTCGGAATCGCACACAGTTCTCTAGGGGTTTTGCTACCGAATTAAATTGTTTATCGAAATCTGTTAAAAGCAACCCTAGGTCCGCCATTAGAGAGCTTCGAGCTAAACGAGAGAAACTTTGGTGAAAAATTAAGTGGAAACACTTTATTTTATATTCTGTTGTCTATGTTATTAAGAGGAAATAAGGGAGGAATATGATATGTACGGTGGGATCGGGTTGCGCGGCGCAACAACATATATGTTTATACTTTTTCCTGACTGTGTTAGCTGTATGGTAGTCTTAAATTGCATTTAAGTATTGGTAGTAGCTCAACACTGATGAGATACTTTGAGAATTGTATTTATTTCTTGTGAGTTACTACTTTATTTTGTTCTGTCTTTCTGCTTTATTATATATTGTATGTAGATTATATTGTGGGTGTCCCGACGTAGCCTCGTCACTCCTTCGTCGAGATTAGACTCGGCACTTACCACTACATGGGGTCGGTTGTACTGATACTGCACTCTGCACTTCCTGTGCAGATTTTGGAGCTAGTCCGAGCTGATCGAGAGGTTGGCTGTAGGATTCACTTGCTCGGAGACTCAAGGTAGACATGTCGGGGTCCGCATGCCCTGACATCCCCTTCCATACCTCATACTTTACTGTTTTCTTTATTTCGTAAACAGTTGTATTTCTTTCGGACAAATACTTGTAGCAAAATCTTATAATATTCGTGAATTATGACTCCGAATTCTGGGTAGTAGTGTGTGTGTGTGTGTGTGTGTGTGTGTATAAGTTGTTATACAAAATTCCGCATTTAATTTAATTCGTCATAGCTTAATTATTATTAATTACTGAATGGTAAAGGAATTGACGCATAATTCTCTAACGTTGGCTTGCCTAGTAGGTGAAATGTTAGGCTCCATCATGGTCCAGACAGTGAGAAATCCGGATCATGACAATTAATTGGAATGTTAGAATCGGTACAAGCAAGAGTGTATCTAAACTAATATAGCCTACTAACCAACAGCTGCCAGCTAACTAATACATATACGCGCTAACTAACAAGATGAACTATCAAGAAGAGTACACCCTAAACAACTAATTGTACAATCAACATCAACTACTTATCTCTACACTCCCCCTCAAGTTGAGAATGAAAAATGTTTCATTCCCAACTTGGATGTTAAAATTGCATGTTGTCGACACCCCAATGCCTTTGTCGGAATATCAGCTGGTTTCTCCTGAGTGGCTATATGTGTAGTCCTTATCAACCCTTTTTGTATCTTCTCTATGATGAAATGGAAATTAATGTCAATATATTTTGTTCTCTCATGTTTTGCTGTCACATTACAAATCCATGGGCAGCTGGACATTCACTCCTAGCTCTTTCATCAACCCATTCACCCATATTAGCTCAACTACAGTTTGTGCCATGCTTCTATATTTTGCTTCAACTAAACTTCTGGATATGGTGCTTTGTTTCTTGGCTTCCCATGAGATAAGTGAGGTTTCCAGCTTAACACAAAATCCTGTAATTGATTTCCTGGACATAGAACAAGAGGCTCAATCATAGTCACAGAATGCCTCTATCTTTTCTTGACCTCTGCTTGACATTAACAACCCAAGGCCTGGATGTTTCTTTATGTACTTCACTATATGCAAATCTGCTTCATAGTGAGATGTCTTTGGTTTATGCATGAAGTAACTCAGGCATTGCACTGCATATGCAATGTCTGGCCTAGTTATGGTCAAGTATAATAGCTTGCCAATGAGTCTCTGAAAGCTTTTTCTGTCATTGAAGAGCTCATTAGTAACATTTCTCTGCACACACTCATCATATTCATTACTTGTTAACTTCAGGTTTTGTTCCATAGGGGTTTCCATAGGCTTTGATCCTGATAGTCCTGCTTCTGATGTCATCTCTAGAGCATACTTCCTCTAAGACATTAGGATGCCTTCTTCACACATGGCAAATTCCATTCCCAGAAAGTACCTAAGCTCAAATGTTTCAGGTTGAAGCTTTTATGTACGACACTTTTAGCTTGATGTATATCTTCCAAGTCATTACATGTGATAAGTAATTCATCTACATAGACAAGAATAAGTACAAACTTGTTGTTAGTAGTCTCAGTGAATAGGGAATAATCATGTCTGTTGTGCTGAAAACCAGATGATAACAAAGCTTGTGTTAACTTCACATTCCATTGTCTGGAGGTCTGCTTCAAATCATATAATTTGAGTAGTCTACATACCTTATGCTTCCCCTGACTACCAAATCTCTGAGGAAGAGTCATGTAAACATCCTCAGCAAGATCACCATTCAGAAAAGCATTATGGACATCCATTTGATACACATGTCAGTGCCTAAGGGCAACAATGGCTATAACAGTCATCAATGTGGTCATCTTGACCATAGGGGAAAAGGTATCATAGAAGTCAACGCCTTCTTGTTGTATATACCCCCTTGCAACTAATCTAGCTTTGAACATTTCCACAGAGCCATCAACATTATACTTGATTTTGTAGACCCATTTACAGCCTATGGGAACCTTACCAGGTGGTAAGACAACCACATCCCAAGTATGATTTTGTTCTAAAGCTTCAATCTCAAGGTTCATAGCCTTGATCCATCTATCAGCATTAATGTCTTAAGAGTAAGAAGTGTTCGGCTTTTTATGTTTGATTTAGCTTAAAGAAGGTGAATGGAAAATGGAGGAAAAATAAAATATTTAAGTTTTCCTCCTTGAAAAAGGGACATTGTCTCATATTGGAGGAAGAAAAGACTTTTTATGGGTATATATACAATTGCTCTTCTTCTATCTCTTAAAGTGTTAAGAAGAAGGCAAGCCTCACGTCATCGTCGTCGTCATCGTCGCTCGGCTCGGTTCGGCTTCGGATTTGGATTTGGTCAAAGAATTGAGTAATCTATTTGGACAAAATTTCTTTTAATTATTTAATTAATTAATGAAAATTCAATCCTGAATAACCCAGGACCCGCGACGCGACCCAGGCCGGTATGTTTTCTTTGCCGGATTATCTTAAATCCATTTTTCCTCGATATATCAAACGGAAATATTCCCAACAGCCATGGCTATTTTTGAAAGGTTGCAAACCTGTTCAGAAACAATACCAGAAAGTCTATAAATATGCTTTGAATCCCAGAATCTTTCCTTACAAAATTTTCTGATTTTCTTCTTCTTCTGCACAAAAGTTTCCAGTGTGTTTTACAACCTTCAAGTGGTTCGGTGTTTCACCGGCGTTTTTGGTACCAACACTCCAGTGAGTTAAATCGTTCTATCCTGGGAGGATAATATTCCATCACCTCAGTAACTTGAGGGGAATAATTTCCTTAAGGACACACTGTGCATTCAGTGGGATCGATTAATTCCGAAATTATTCTCATGTAGTATTTCGATATTCTGTTGCTACTAACTTTCTGTTTCTGTTTCTATTTCAGAAAGTTTACTGTTTTGTTGCTTATTATAGTAATACAGATTGATTAGCAAGAAGTAGGTTCAATATCAATAGAGAAAGAAGCAAGAAACAATTGAAAATAAGCAGGAAGATGAGAGTAAGAGGCAAATTGGTGAATGGGATAAAGGCATGAAGTAGAGGCTGAAGGCAAAAGAGGGTAAATATAATAAGTCAGCCAAATAGAAGGTTCAAGTGTCTTACTAGATTTTATGGGCAGCAAAGAATCAATAGGTGGAGCAAATGGACCAAGTGTGACAACAAAAGAATGAGATGAAGTAGGATTAGGAGGTGGAGAGGGTGAACTAAGAGATGAAGACTGAGTAATGAGATCAAAAGGTAGTGGAAGAATGTCATCGGGAATGAGATTAGGGTCAGTTGTAGGAGATGTCAGAGGATCGGAGATGAAAAAAAAAGGGAGAAGGAATAGAAGAAGAATCAGAAGCAGCAAGGAATTTACTCCTGGGATGTTTGAAGGGATGGACACTTTTTTTTAAGATAACATCCCTGCTAACAATAAATTTGTCAGCTTCAATATCATAGATTGTTCACCCTTTTTGAGTAGTAGCATAGCCCATAATGACACCAGCGACAGACTTAGGAGTGAATTTATCATGAAAAAATTATTTTTGTGGCATAACAAAGATATCCTAGAGTTATAATGTGAGCAAAGATAAGGGCTTACCATGAAAGATCTCATTGGGGTGATTTTTCATGTAGGATAACATTTGGTAGTCTGTTAATTATATAGGTGGCAACAAGAATGCAATCCCCCTAGAACCTCAAGGGTATATTATCCTGAAATCTTAAGGCCCTTCCTACCTCTAGGATATGTTCGTGTTTTATCTCCACAACACCAGTTTGTTATAGGGTGTGGACACAACGGCTAAGCTAACACAGAAAAATGCAAGGTTTCAGTGGATGGAAGAATGTGCGTAGAGATTTCAAAAACTCAAAACGTGTTTGACAACCGCACCCATATTATCTTTACCATCGGGTTCTAGAGGATTTACGATGTTCGGGTGATGCATCAATGGTGATATTAGGATTTTTTTCTCATGCAAAATGGTAGCGTTATAGCTTATGCTTTGAGACAATTGAAAAAGCACGAGCAAAACTATCCTACACATGATTTGGAGATGGCTGCAGTGGTATTTGCTTTAAAACTTTGGAGGCATTACCAACGGTAAAACTTATGAGATTTATACTGACCATAAGAGTTTGAAGTACATTTTTAGCAGAGGGATCTAAATCTATGGCAACGTTGGTAGATGGAGCTACTCAAGGACTATGGTTGTTCTATTTTGTATCATTTTGGAAAATCCAATGTGGTGGTTGACGCATTGAGCAGAAAATCTATGGGAAGTTTGGCACATATAGTTCCTGCAAGGAGACCTTTGGTTGAAGATATGCATAATCTAGAGGGTAAAAACGTCATATTCAGTGTCGGAAATTCATAGGCATTGTTTGCTTGTGTTCAGGCTGAGTCTTCATTAGTTGAGCGCATTAAGGCCACCCAATATGAGGATGAGCGATTACACAAATACAGAGATGAGACCTTAGCTGGTAATAGCAAGGATATGATTGTTGAAAGTGATGGGGTTCTTCAAATGGGTAATAGGCTATGCGTAGAAGACATAGATGAGTTGAGATAGTCTATTCTTAAATAAGCCTAAAACTCTAGATACACTATACATCCTGGATCCACGAAAATGTACCATGACCTGAAACAATTTTATTGGTGAGAAAGTATGAATAAAGATGTTGTTAACTTTGTTTCTAGTTGTTTGACTTGTCAGCGGGTCAAGGCTGAGCATCCATCAACAATTGAGATTCTAGAGTGAAAATGGGAAAGAATTACTATGGATTTTGTCACCGGTCTACCACGAACCCTTAGAGGTTATGACTCTGTATGGGTGATTGTGGATCGATCGACAAAATTAGCACACTTTTTGCCAGTGAAGACCACATATGGTGGAGTGAGGTATGCACAGATATTTATGAATGAAATTGTCCGACTTCACGGAGTTGCAGTATCCATCATCTCTGATAGAGGGTCACAATTTACTTCACACTTTTGGTAATGTTTTCAAGAAGTATTGGGTACACGAGTAGATATTAGTACTGCATTTCATCCACAGACAGACGAACAGTCTTAACGTACTATACAAATATTGGAGGATATGTTGAGAGCATGTATTCTTGCATTTGGAGTAATTGGGATGCTTATCTACCTTTAGTTTAATTTTCTCACAAAAATAGCTTCCCGTCCAATATAGATTCACCCTTATTACACATATTGCGGCGTGCAACCTGTTCCTATCGTACAATATAGATTCACCCTTATTCCACCTCATCATACCACCCTTATTTCACTTGTTGTGGCGTGCAATCCGATCCTACCATATCAAATCAAGTACTCAATATGCACAGTAAAACTTACAATTCAAATCATGAAAAAACCTTTACAATCCCTAAACACCAAACTGAAACAAATAGGAAACCTTATACAACATGATAATCTACATAAGTAATACTACACAACGAGACCAATCTAGAATTTACAACTAAAAGGTGCAAATAAACCAATTTGAAAAAATAGTAGGAGATCATGAAAACTATGAAAAGGTCTAATATCATAAAAAGGAGGAAACAATGACTAACATGTAGCAATTAGGTATGGAACACATTTAGAGCATATACCAATTAAGACATGGAAATAGATAATTTAAGAAAAAGCGGGAAACAAGGAAAACAGATAATTCGCCGGCGCATAAGCACTTGTCACCTCGCATATACACCGCTCACATGAAATTCACGTAGCACATAATCCGAGGGTTCTTAATTCCCTCGAGTCAAGGTTAGACACAACACTTACCTCGCTCCAAAGACCACTCAATGCTCAACCACAACTTTGCCTCTCAAACGAGCCTCTGAACCAATAGAATCTAGCAAATTACCAACCAAACAATTCAAATTAAGCCTCAGGAACTACCCACGATTGCGAAGAATTCAATTTAGGCCATTTTTGAAAAAGTCAATAAACATTAACTCCAGGGACCGCTTGGTCCAAACCCGAAATTCGGACCAAAACCTGATTAATCATTCATCCCCGAGCCCGGTTATGTAATTTATTTTGGAATCTGACCACAATTTGAGGTCTAAATCCCAATTTTACAAAAATTCCTAATTCTACCCAAACCCCCAAATTTTCACCATCAAAACGCTAAATTTTAGGTTAAAATCTTGTGAAATATAATGAAAGATTGAAAGGGAATAGGCTAGAATCACTTACCAATGATTTGGGGAAGAAAGGGTCTTGGAAAAATCGCCTCTAGGGTTCTAGGTTTTGAAAATTTGATGAATGAGAGAAAAATCCCGTCTAACTTAAATTTTACACATCTGCAGATGTCGCAAATACGACCAGGGGTTAATTGTGAACCCCGCAAATGCGAGAACTGCTTCGCAAATGCGAAGGTCCAACCCCAGCCCACTGCTCGTAAATGCGAGGCTCGCATTTGCGAGCCAGACCTCGCAAATGTGAAGTCTGCAGATCTGATACACCAGCTATGATTTTCTAAGTTCAAACCACTCTGTAGCCTATCCGAAACTCACCTCGAGCCCTCGGGGCTCCAAACCAAACATGCACACAAGTCATAAAACATCATATGAGCTTGCTAGCTCGATCAAAATACCAAAATGACGCCTAGAACTACGAATCGGACACCAAATCAAATGAAATTTGCAATAAATTTTTAGAACTTCTATTTACAACTGAACGTCCAAATCGCGCTTAATCAACTCCGTTTCTCACCAAATTTGACATACAAGTCATAAATATCATAGTGGTCTGTACTGGGCTCTGGAAGCAAAATACGGACCCGGTATCAACAAAACCAAACATCAGCCGATTTTTAAAAAACATAAAACTTTTAAACTTTCAATTTTCAATTTTCAACAAAAATCAATAACTCGAGCTAGGGACCTCTGGATTCGTTTTGGGGCATACGCCCAGGTCCCAAATTACGATACGGATCCACCGAGACCGTTAAAAGAGGGATCCGGGTCTGTTTTCTCAAAATGTTGACCAAAGTCAAGTCAAATAAAATTTTAAGGCAAAATTCTTACTTTTATCAGTTTTTAATATATAAGCCTTCCGGAAAAATACTCGAATCGCACACGCAAATCGAGGAAGACTGAAATGAGGTATTTGAGACCTCGAAACACAGAATTAGATTCTAAAATACAAGATAACCTATCGGGTCATCACATATCACCGTGTTATTAATATCGTCTCATTTTCACAGTCATTCAAAAAAGCTATGAATAGACAAGACCTTTCTTTGCATCAAGAAAATCATTGTAGGATTTAAATTTTTATGTATATTTTCCCTTATTTTAACTTCATGTTTTGCATGGATGATAGCAGTTATCTATTCGGTTGTTGAAAGGACAGGATCTCAGATACTGATCTCAGATCTTCCAATGACAAAGACCTATCATATTCAACTTACATTCACTTTAACTATAATAAAAACCACGGACAAGTAGGATGGAAGTTTAGAAGTAACAGTAAAATCGTTTCCACTAAATTGGAGTAATTTAATTGGATTCAATTTATATAAATGAGTAGTTTTAAAACTATATGCTATCACTATATTCTCACAGACGAAAAAAAAAGGTATTCTCATATATTAAAATAATTTTGTTTTAATGGGAGAAGTCATATCATTTCCCCTCTGCCACAACCAATAAGCTAACATAATCTGCGGATTAGATCCTTGAGGGGGATTGCATAATTGAAATCTTTCAACAATGAGAGTGGACATGTGAATTGACTAGGCCTAAAGTGCCTTGTTAAGCCAAGTTTGGCTAAGCATTAAAAATTATTAAAAATATAAGTAAATTCAGAATTTAGAGTTAGTTGTTTAATAATCCTTTTGGTCAAGCTAGAAAAATCAGCTTTCTTGAGAAGTATTTTTTTTAAAAAGTACTTTTGGTGAGAAGCAATTTATGTTTGGCTAATTAATTTAAAAAGTACTTCTAAACAGTAACTAATTTTTCGCCAAGCTCTTAAAAAGTGCTTATAAGTGTATTTTTCTCAAAAATACTTATGAGAAGAAACTATTTTTTCCTGCTTCTCCTCAGAGGTACCTTTTTTCTTCTAAAAACTCGGCCAAACACTTCAAATTCTTAAAAAAACACTTGTTTTAAAAAAAATATTTTTGAATTTGGAGAAGTTTGGCCAAATAGAATATAAGAATGAGTTTATATAAACTTATTATATGCATATATTTTAACTTTTTATAGATATCGTTTAAACCAAAAAAGTGGATTGATTTGATATAAACCGCTTTATCATATATCCGTAAGGATGGATAAGTACTAGAAACAACCACCCTAACATAACTTGACCTTGCCTATATATGTAGCTGGATTAGTGACCTAATAATCAGCAAATTTTAAGGACTACCAATATATGGATAAGAGTTACACTTGTCATAAAATGAGATGAGATTATAGGCATAAACTAATTTAAAAGAGATATTATAAATATACTAAATTTCATCTTCACAAATGATTGGCGATTGTTGTTTGATACAAATACAATATTGTATCCACCTCCCGACCACTTTGCCAATGTCTCAAACAGTTTCAACTTTCTACTTTATTCCCAAAACCAACTCAGCTTGTCACCCTTCTCTCACCTAATTGCTCTAAATACTGTTCTCTTTTGGTAGTTAGCATGTAAAATATTTAAGTTTAACTAAATTTGAGAGCAATTTCTAAGTAGCTTCGAGATTTTGTCTTTTCTCAAATAAAAAGAGAGTTAAATGGAGATTTCGAAGTTCACGTATGTTTTCTCCATTTGTCGTTATTCGTGTGGAAAGAAGACTGGGAAAACATTTAATAATCATCTGCCTTTTGATGTTCTGGAATTGGCATAATTTAGTAATCATATATATTCCATACATTGGATCGGATCATCTCATGAAATGCCTACACAATCTTCTTTTGGTTTGTCTACGAAATGTCTCCTAGTTTTTCGACTTGGACTTGGTTTGAACTTCTAAATTGTTCTCTTCTGGCATCTTTACATTGTTCATTGGGTCATTTGTTGATATTTCTATAAGTAAACCCACCAAGTGAATACAAAAATGAATGGATTCAAAGATTGCTTACTTCATCATGAACTAATTAAGTGGGGATTATACGCATATTGTGATGCCAAAACAAAAAAATAATAAAATTGTATCTTGATATTGCTAATATATACGTATTTGCTGTGTGGCTATAATTCATTGTTTAGCACATTATTTGACTTGCATTTTGATACGCTTTAATGATAAATTACACTTTATTTGCATGTAATAGGGTCCATTTTATGTGTAGGTTAATTGGAGATGAAAGTAGAACAAAAAGGAGACCTACAAGTCGAAAGCATGCAGGGGAACAGTGAATGAGAGAATCGGGCGTTGCAAGGCAAAGGCCAGGCTGAAGCTGCGGTTAGCCAGGCGTTGAAAGGCAAAAGCTAGGTTGAACCAGGCGTTAGGCTGGCGACGCCAGGCCTGGGGCCAGGTCCAATCCGAGTTTTGAAGACTTAATTCGTAATTTCCGGGTTTGAATAGGAGTTGGCCTACACATTTAGGTCCTTTCCAACACATATAAATAGACCTAAAACACAACTTTTGAGGACTTTTGCAACCGGAGGCAAGGATAGCTCATAGAACAACCGCAGGGAGTTAGAGTCAACAATTTCTACATCACTTTATCTTTATCTTGTACTTTAATTATGCAACATACTTTGGATATTGTTACGTTGATCATCAGTAGCTAAATCTATAATCTAAGGTTTTGATGGAACCTATTGAAGGATGATTTTCTTGTTACGTTAATACAAATTTGCCATAGTATTTTCTCTATTTGTTCAACTATATTATTCTTGTGATTGATTGAAGGGCCCTGAATTAGTTGTGTCTATTTAGTATGTATTACTCGGGAGAGAGTGCATATTTAGGTAGTTGTTGGACAACATCACCCCTAAATGTATATGAGGGATCAATCCGGAGGTTTAAAGGTGGGATTAGGGATAACGAAGTCTTGGTGAGATCTGAGTGAGCTGTACTTAATGCCAGCTAGCGTAATTCGGGAGAATATGTCTAGTAAATTGTGGTAACTACTCGGGAGAGAGTTACAACAGTTAGAGTGCTCATGATCGATAGAGAAGACTTAGGCAAATTTGGAGAAAACCTAGCGAAAAAGATTCCGACAATAGGGGAAATCACAACCTTAGATCATTCCAATTCTTGTTTACAACCCGTTCGTAGTTAGTTATTAGTTACTGCATTTTCATTACGTAATATTTAGTTAATAAAAAAAATCCAAATTGTTACTTAAATATTTCTGAAGATTGATTGCGTGAATTTGTGTGAGTTTAGTAGCTGTATATGATAGGTTAATTCCCTGTGGAATTCGACTCCGAACTTATTACCCGGAATATATTTACAACGACCGCTTAATCCTTTTTATAAAGCATAGTTGGACGTGATCAGTATTCTAATTTGATACATTTTCTTGTATAAAAAATAATATATAAATTCCATCACAAATTATGAATATATTAGTTATGCGAAATTTCATATTAGGAGCTAGATGTAGTATTACTAATGTAAAATCGTATTAGTAATGCAAAACACTTTATCAGAAACCACATATTGCATTAATAATAATTTTATGCGATAATTAGTTTCTCTTGAACAGTAATCATAAGAGCATTGACCTCTTCGCTATATCTTTTAGAGAAATTTACATAGAATACAACCTTTTAACAGACTTATTTAAACTCCCTACAATTACTTTTGCAAAATTACTTTTAATATAATTTATTTTATTATTGTATACGGTAAAAATCGAAGACGTCCGAGCCTGAAGGTTCGAGGGGTATGTCTCGATTTTAATTGGGATCAAAGTATGCTCGAGCTCAGCGAATAGGGAGTCTGAGATATCGAGGTCGGACTAGATCGACACCACAACAACCGAATCACGAAATATCCGCACTCAATCATCAATCTCGGCGAGAATCTCGGAACCGGTAGAGCTATTAGCGATTAACAATGCCAATAATGTATTTTACTTTCGCAATTAGAATCATCCCTTATTTAGGACTCCTTCACTATATAAAGTGGAACCCTATCCAGTTGAAAGGGATCATCATAATCATCACAATTATCATAACGCTTTAAGTTCTTACTCGCACTACTGAATACAAAGCTTTTTTATTTAGTGTTAATTTCCCGTATTTGAATTGTTCGTACTATTACTGCTGTTCTTATTGTTCTTGGAAAACCTCTCTCGAATCTGATCCGGACCGAGGTCGACGGCTTATAATCATGCTGATTTGATTCATATAGTTGCTTAATTCATTTACTTGTCTCATTATTTACAAATTAGCATTGAACTGAATCGCGTATCCTTATAACCACATTACAAATTTAATTATTACTCCTATTTTGAAGTAAACAGTTTGGCGCTCACCGTGGGGCTAAGGATAATAGCGATTTTTCAGTGCTAATTCCGGTATTACACAATAGTTTACACTTGTTTCTTGTCAAGAATTTTGTTTTCAGGATAAATCATGTCAAACTCACAAAACACTGCTACACATGGTGACAACGGCCTGGGACTCCAGGGGGAGAACGAGAATGTTGTCTCTCCAGGAATCGAGGTCCCACAAGCTAGTCTCGGAGGAGCGCCACCCGCTAACCTGGTCGACGTCGCTTCGCACATTGCTTTGAATGCAGATTTAGGCGGGGACCCCGATGGAAGCGTACGCAGAGAAGGTCGGACCGACGGTCGAGGTATCCAAGGCAGAGGAGACGAAGGTGTTAGTCTCCAAGTCATATTTGAAATGTTGCAAGCCCAACAGAACGTTATTGCCCGATTGCAAAATCAGCACTGGACTCTAAATAGGGTCGAGCAAGAAGCTACTCGCTGTACCGAGGCAGAGCCTGAAAGATTAAGTGACAATACTTCGACGACCGATCCAGCCATAATGAGAATGCTCGAGGAACTTATTAAGAGGATAAAGTCGGGGGAGAAGAAGATTGAAGCCAATGATAAGCAGGTAGAAACCTATAATTCTCGAGTTGGTCAGATCCCAGGGGCACCACCGATCTTAAAGGGAATGGACTCCAAGAAATTTGTGCAAAAACAATTTCCTCCAAGTGAGTCCCCAAAGCTCATACCGAAGAAATTCAGGATGCCTGATATACCAAAATACAACGGGACCTCGGACCCCAATGAGCACGTCACCTCATACACGTGCGCTATTAAAGGAAATGATTTAGAAGATGATGAAATCGAGTCTGTCCTGCTGAAGAAATTCTGGGAGACCCTATCCAAAGGGGCCATAATTTGGTATCACAACTTGCCTCCGAACCCTATCGATTCTTTCGCCATGTTGGCAGACTCGTTTGTAAAAGCACACGTAGGAGCTATAAACGTTGCGACAAGAAAATCTAACCTCTTCAAGGTAAAACAGAGGGAAAACGAGATGCTACGAGAATTTGTATCTCGATTCAAATGGAACGTATGGAGCTGCCACCGGTTACCGACGACTGGGATGTTCAAGCTTTCACACAGGGACTGAACGAAAGGAGCTCGGTCGCATCACGCCAACTGAAACAAATTTGATAGAATACCCGGTTGTGATGTGGGAGGATGCCCACAACTAGTACCAGTCGAAGATTAGAGTTGAGGACGACCAACTGGGATCCCCCTCGAACTCAGTGCACCCGAGCCGGTCAACAGGTAAGAAACAAAGGGATTTTGGATAGAGAGTCGAGACCGACCAAAGATCGATATCAGTCGTACGCTGCAGATAGAAGGAACAACCATACGGGACGCAATTCCACCCCTAATAATCGAATGGGTGATCGAGGACATAATCCTCGGGGACTCATGAGCAAGACTAGATTGGACAAGTATGCGGATCCCACAAAAACACCTCGATTATCATAGTATAACTTCAGCATCGATGGCTCGGGTATCGTATCACCCTTTGGAAGGATTAAAGACACTCGATGGCCAAGACCAATACAAACTGCTCCTTCTCAGAGAAATCCTAACTTAATGTGCAAGTACCATGGCACACATGGCCACAAGACCAAATACTGCAGACAGTTAAGAGAAGAAGTAGCTTGGTTATTCAACGAGGGTTATCTTAGGAAATTCCTCAGCGACAGAACCAAGAACCACTTCAGGGAGAGAGACACCAGCCAAAAGAATCAGCACGTTATCCACATGATTGTTGGTGGAGTCGACATCCCGCAGGGACCTACTTTCAAACACACCAAAGTGTCGATTACAATGGGAGGAACGGACCTGAGATTACATGCCCGAAGGCACCCTTTCATTCAACGATGAGGAAGCAGAAGGCCTTTCGCAACCACACAACGACGCCCTGGTAATCTCTATTTTACTAAATAAAGATCAAGTTAAACGTATTCTTGTGGATCCAAGTAGCTCGGAAAATATAATCAGGTCGAGGGTTGTAGAACAGCTCGGCCTAATCGATCAAATTGTACCCGTATCTCGGGTCTTGAACGGCTTCAACATGGCTAGCGAAACAACAAAGGGAGAAATAAACCTACCAGTAAACGTAGGCGGGACCATCCAGGATACAAAATTTCACGTCATCGAAGATGACATGAGGTATAACGCACTTCTCAGTAGGGCGTGGATCCATAACATGAGGGCAGTACCATCGACCCTTTACCAAATGATGAAGTTCCCAACAGAGGATGGGGTGAAAACATTTTACGGGGAGCAGCACGCTGCGAAGGAGATGTTTGCAGTCGATGGAGTGATGCCAGTACTAGCGGCCTCAGCCTCAGAACAATCAAGCGCCAAAGATAAGCAAGCGGACAAATAGAAAGCACTTCCCCTAGCCTCGACCGAAGTAGATAAACAGGTGATCGAAGATGATGAAGAGGATTTTCTCACTCTTCAAACTTTCGTCGTTCCTGAAGAATCGGATGCAACTAAGTCAATGGTCGAAGAGATGGAACAAGTGATACTCATCGAGTATCTACCCGAACGTAAGGTATACATGGGAACGGGGTTAACCCCCGAACTCAGGAAAACACTCATTCAATTTCTTATTGATAACATGGACTGCTTTGCATGGTCCCATTTAGATATAACAGGAATCTTGCCCGAGATTGCGACTCATCGATTGAGCTTGGATCCCAAGTTTAGGCCGATAAAGCAGAAGAGAAGGTCTCAGTACGAGGTGAAGTACGCCTTTATAAAAGAAGAGGCAACTAAACTCCTTAAAATAGGGTCCATTCGGGAAGTTAAATATCCCGAGTGGTTAGCCAACGTAGTCTTAGTCCCCAAAAGGAGTAACAAGCTTAGAATGTGCGTAGATTATAAGGATCTAAATAAATCTTGTCCAAAGGACTTTTTTCCCTTTGCCTAACATCGATCGAATGATCGACACCACGGGTGGACACGAGTTACTTTTCTCGACGCCTACTTTGGGTACAATCAAATTCAGATGGACCCAAAAGACCAGGAAAAAACTTCTTTCATCACTAAATATGGGACGTACTGCTATAACGTAATGCCCTTTGGGCTAAAAAATGTGGGCTACATATCAACGCCTAGTTAACAAGATATTCGAAGAACAAATAGGGAAATCAATGGAAGTTTACATTGATGACATGTTAGTTAAGCCCCTGCGCGCAGAGGACCATTTGACTCACTTGCAGGAAACCTTCAAGATCTTGAGAAAGTACAACATGAAACCCCCGAGAAGTGTGACTTCGTGGTCAGATAGGGAAAATTCCTCGGCTTTATTGTATCAAATCGGGGGATCGAGATCAACCCCAACAAAATCAAAGCCATCGAGGGCATCACCGTCGTGAACAATGTAAAATTCGTTCAGAGGCTAACCGGACGAATAGTTGCCTCGGGCCGTTTCATTTCGAGGTCATCGGATCAGAGTCACAAATTTTTCTCCTTGCTAAAAAAGAAGAACGACCTTACGTGGACTCCGGGATGTCAGCAAGCATTAGAGGAGCTGAAACACTATCTATCAAGCCCACCTTTGCTCCACACCCCAAAGGCAGATGAGAAGATGTATTTATATTTGGCGGTGTCCAAGATAGCGGTAAGTGGAGTGCTAGTCCGAGAAGAACAAGGTACACAGTTCCTAGTTTATTACGTAGTCGAAATTTAGGAGATGCTGAAAACAGGTACTCGCACCTAGAAACATTAGCACTTGCGCTAATAAGTGCATCTAGAAAATTAAAGCCGTATTTTCAGTGTCATCATATATGCGTCATTACCACCTATCCCCTTCGAAATATATCGCATAAGCCCGAATTATCGGGCCGATGGGCCAAATGGTTTGTTGAACTTGGTGGGTACGATATTGAGTATCAACCCCGAACAACCATCAAGTCTCAAATCTTAGAAAACTTCGTGGAAGATTTTTCGCCAACCCTCGTACCCAAGGTAGAAAAGGAACTACTGCTCAAATCGGAACCTCCTCGGGGGTATGGACCTTTTTTATGGACGGAGCCTCGAATGTCAAAGGGCCGGGACTCGGTATTGTTTTAAAACCGCCTACGAGAAATATTGTTAGACAATCGATTAAAATTGTTAACCTGACTAACCATGAGGCCAAGTATGAGGCTATGATTGCAGGTCTTGAATTAGCAAAGAACTTGGGAGCGGAAGTGATTGAAGCTAAATGTGACTCCCTACTGGTAGTTAACCAGGTAAACGCCACTTTCGAAGTACAAGAAGATAGGATGCAAAGATATTTAGAAACATTGCAGATCACTTTGCATCGCTTCAAAGAATGGACCCTGCAACATGTACCTCGGGAACAGAATACCGAGGCCGATGCACTTGCCAACTTGGGATCATCGGTCGACAAAGAGGAAATTGACTCGGGGACTGTCTTCCAGCTATCGAGGTCTGTAATCGAGGAAGGGAACGTTGGGATAAATTCCACAAGCTTAACCTGGGATTGGAGAAACAAGTATATCGAATACTTGAAAAATGGGAAGCTACCCTCGGACCCCAAGAAATCAAGGACCTTACGAACTAAATCAGCTCGGTTCACATTGGACGGTGACGGAACATTATATAGAAAGGCATTTGATGGTCCACTGGCCGTATGTTTGGGGCCGGGAGATACCGATTATGTGCTACAGGAAATCCATGATGGAACTTGTGGAAACCACTCTGGCACTGAGTTACTAGTTCAAAAGGTCATCAGAGCAGGATACTATTGGGATAACATGGAGAAGGACGCTAAGGAGTTCGTTCGCAGATGTGATAAATGTCAAAGGTTTGCACCAATGATTCATCAGCCGGGTGAACAACTTCACTCGGTCCTATCCCCGTGTCCATTCATGAAATAGAGGATGGACATCTTCAGACCTCTACCATCGGCCCCAAGTAAAGCTAGATTAATACTGTTTATGATTGACTATTTCTCTTAATGGGTTGAAGCGCAGGCCTTCGAAAAGGTAGGGAAAAAGAGGTTATCGACTTCATAAGGATCACATTGCATGTTGATTTGGCATACCTGCTGAGATAGTGTGTGATGATAGCAAACAGTTCATCGGAAATAAGGTGACAAAATTCCTCGAAGATTACAAAATAAAGAGGATACTATAGACGCCATATCACCTTAGTGGAAACGGACAGGCCGAGCCAACAAATAAAATTATCATTCAAAACTTGAAGAAAAGGCTGAACGAATCCATCGGAAAGGGGAGAGAAACGTTGCTCGAGGTTCTATGGGCATATAAAACGACATCGAAATCCAGCACCGGGGCAACCCCGTTTTCATTGGTCTACGGCTCCGAAGATTTAATACCCGTCGAAGTTGGGGAGCCCAGCGCCAAATTCCGACACACAACGGAAGAATCGAACCGTGAGGCAATGAATACTAGCCTCGAATTATTGGATGAAAGACGAGAAGCAACGCTCATTCGAATAGCCTCCCAAAAACAACGAATCAAAAAATACTACAACAGAAGAACCAATCTTCGACACTTCAAAGTCGGGGATTTGGTCTGAAGAAAAATCACCATCAATACTCGAGACTCTAACGAAGGAAAACTCGGCCCTAACTGGGAAGGACCCTATCATATTCTCGACATAGTCGGGAAAGGGTCACAAAAGCTCGGAACAATGGACGGAGAGCCATTATCAAATAATTGGAGCATATCACATCTCAAGCGATATTATAACTAAGGTATGGATCTCTCCCTTTTCATTTGCTTAAATACGTAAACTATCTTATTGCAGGTACTCAGCCTGAGGAATCGAGACCTCAGGTTTTAAAGTACGTGTTGCAATTTTTTCCCTTTAGACCGGTATTTATCCCATATGGTTTTTTCCGGCGAGGTTTTTAATGAGGCAACAACTATGTGCTACCTGAGGATAATTCAACAGTATCCAAGGTTTTTTTGCAATCAACCTCGAATACTGTGGGGCATCACCCTCGGATATAATGTAAATGGGTCTCGATAGGAAAAATCTTGTAATGGGCCAAACGGTCGAATGAACCGTGTCCATGTAGAATAGCCGAGCCCCGATAACGAAACATGTACGCATGTATGAGTAATACAAGGAATTTCTCCTTTTTTCTAAACATCTCGTGTTTGAAGTAAGATTTCTATTATGCAAATCATGTACTTATGATCTATTGCGCAAAACTAACACTCATGAAGAACGATCCAATCGAATGCAAACATGCCTCGAATACTCGAGGACTGCTTACTCGAGCTATTTAAAGTTCGAAACCATAAGACCTCAAAGAGGTACCCCCCTCCCCCCCCCCCCCCCCCAAAGGGGGCCCCCCCCCCCCCCCCCCCCCAGATATGCAGGCCAAGGCCATCACACTCGGGGACTAACATTTCGAATAAGTTCGAAATGTTATCGGGAAATAAGTTCAAAAGGCATACCCGAAGGCTACGACCATATTAAAAGACTACGGTCATATAAAAAGGCTACGACCAAAATTACGCGGCTCGGAGACGACCGAATTCCGCCATAAATTATAGGCCTTCAAATACTTTGAAAAACCGATTAAATAAGGCTACCCTTGGCAAAGCAAATAAGGGCTTAGATAAAATCACCCCCATACTAATTCAAAGGCTTCAATAACATCGGCCTTCGAGATATCAAATCATCACAACACAAACAGGTAAAGAAAACTTGGGTTCCGATCGCCGAACTCGAAAAACCCAACGGGTATAAAAAATATATGCTAAGTCATAAGAAATTATCACTAAGTCTTTTAGCCGAAGAGGAAAAAATTATAGCCAATCTTAGAGGCCAAACTGGCCCGACTTTAAAGAACTCAAGGGCCAACCCAAAAGAGCGTAAGAGCCGATATAAAAAAGCCTAAGGGCCGATCTCATGAACCGAAAGACCGATTCAGTTAAAGAATCGAGATTACGATCTCATTCGATTCAAACCTAAATGTCCGTTTATTACGAGCTTAAACAATCAATTTGAGCTCGACAACTTAATAATCGTTGATACGACCTAAGGGCTTACCTATCATATAAAATTATTCGAGCTTAGCTAATGGAGGCAACTCATATATTATTTGAAAACATGTCGTCCTCGAGACAAACACCCAAATAAGCTGTCGGGGACTTGCCTCTGAACTCGGGGACTTGCCCCGGAAAAATAAAAAGCCTAAGGATTTATTTCGATCGCGAATTAAGCTAAAAGAATATTTCAATGGAGACAATTAAAAGGACACAGAGACATCAAGAAATATTTTTCATTTCATCAAAAGGATATGTACAAAAGGGCCAACCAGGGCCTTACAGATGAAAAGGAAGAAAAAGTTAAAACCTAACTATTATCGGGGCCAACCCCATCAACATCACCTTCTCCCTGAACATCTTGGTAGGTGGAATCTTCATCGGCAACCTCGTCGCCTTCTTCTCCACTACCGGACCCGTCGTCATCATCATCATCTGAAGAGACGAGCTTCCTGGCCTCAACCTCGAGCTCTTTGGCCCGAGAAATCTCTTCGGAAAGGTCAACACCCCGAGATTGAACTTCCTCGAGGGTTTCCCTACGGGATCGGCACTTAGACAAATCACTCCATCGTTTCTCCCGATCGGAGGCCTCCCTCAGCTGGGCTTGAACTGCCATAACGTCAACCCGATATTGCGCTATGGATTTGTGTGCCCTGGCTTTGGTCTTTTCAATTTCATCCTTAGCCTTTCCAAGACCGTACTCGAGATCTTCGACCATTTTCGCCAGAGCAGAGCTACTTTCTTTGAGATCTAGGAGCTAGGCCTCCGTCGAAGATAACTGGGACAAAGCTGCTTCTTTTTCAACAGCTAGGCGGTCCATGTTGGCTTTCCATCGATAGCAGTCGGTGTTGACCTGATCGACCTCCGCCCGAAGGAGATCGTTCTTCTCGATCTTCTGCTGCAGCTGAGATTTTGAAGAGTTAACCTCCATAGTCAGGTCGACCCCATGTTGTATCAGCAAGGCAGTTACATGTTTATCCAGCTCAGCCTCTTCCTCGTGCGTCCTATTCAGTTCCGATTGGAGGTTCTTTATAACCTCGTCTTTCTGGCCGCAAAGACCCTTCAGAACGTTCATCTCTCTCGAGACCCTCAAAAGCTCAGCTTCGCAATGATTAAGATTAGAGCAAAATTTAACAAAATCCTATACAGAGGAAAAGAACACAGTTTAAAAAATATATATATAAAGGAGGACAACCGAAAAGGTCAACAAACTCTAACCTTAGAGAAAAGGCGTTGGGCCTCCGACATGAGGACCGAAACATCAGTAATATGGGAGGTATCAACGACCCCCACGAAGCAATCCTGGAAAGGATCAACTGCGCTGGAGCCTCCGCCGATCTGGGGGTCTTCAACATTTGGGCATCCTTGATCGCCCCTTCGAAGAAAACTGGCATAAAGACGTTTGACCTATTTTCATGGCCCCGAGCGAATCGCTCGGGGCGCTCTGACCGACATTCCTGGTCTCCAAACCGGCCTTTCCCGGTGTAGAAATTGACGATCGAGATGCCGCCTCGACCTCGGGAGATTTGGGGATCACCCTCGACTTATTCTTCGAAGCCCCCTCTCCGTGGGTCTCGGTTGTAACGGGCAACACTTCAGATTGCATAGAAACCTCGATGGCTTTCCGAGGACGGTATTGCAGTGCCGAGGAGTTTTCTTCCTCCTCTTCCTCGTCCTGGTCCTTTAGATTTTGGGCCGTCTCCACCGTGAGGCCGATTGTTTTTCTCCTCACCCTTCGAGGCTTGGGCTTAAAGACCTCGGATTGAGATGTGACTTTCCTTTTCTTATCTTTTCCTGGACCTGGAGCCAGAGATTCAACTTCGCCACCTTTGCTCGAGGGCATCATGATGGCGTCCTTGGTCAAACCTAAATCAAATGAAGATTAGCAATGGAAAAGAGGGATAGTAACTCCGAGATACACGAGAAGGGACCTTGCCATGGTTCTTGGCTTCCCACTTGCCTTTACACAAATCCCTCCACACTCGTTCAGCTCGGGTCGAGGTGGAGGCTAGCCTATGTATCCAATCATCAAAGTCGGGCACTACCTCGGGCATCCACGCTTCGGGTGCAAAGTCAAAGAAAAACATCAAGCAAAATCTACGAGGACACTGAACCAAAAGAACAAAGGAACACTCACGATTGGCTTTCCACTCCTCGGAGAACGACATCTTGTCTTCAGGTATTATGTAGCAGGTCCTCACCCGTACAAATCGGCTCCTCCAGCCCCGATATTTGTCTTTGCCGATGTTAAAAAATAAAGCTTTGTTCTCCCGACAGTTAGGTGTGATCAACCCTCAATAGAGTCGGGGTCTGTACAACCGTATGAGATGGTCCAGTGTGAACTCCAATCCTTCGGCCTCATTGGAATAGTGGTGCAACATGATCACTACACGCCAAAGCAAAGGGTGAAGTTGACCAAGCGCAACCTCGTATCTCTTACAGAAGTTGAAGATCACGAGGTCGACGGGGTCCAGTGTGAAGGGGTAAGTATACACACTCAAGAACCCCTTCACATGAAGAGTAATGCTCTTTTCGGACGAAGGAATTTGCACCACCACCTCCGGGCCCCACATGCAATATGCTTTTATGGTATCGGCATGGCCCCTGATAATTGAACACATGTACGTCGACACGTGCTCGCATCGGCCCGGCACCGACGAGGGATTATCGACCTTAAAATCAGTCCTGAGGATGCAGGAACCGGGTACGTATTCATGAGGAGCAGGTTCTATAAGCGTTTTATCGCCGGCCGATTGAGACGAAGAAGATGGAGCTTTCTCCTTCCGTGGTACTGTATTGGAGGATTTTGCCATTGGTATACGAGTGCAGAGCAAAGGAAAGGATATGGAGCCGGTGGTTCCGGTAAGAGCATCGGTGGTTTCATGAATGGCAATGAGAAGGAAACGAAAGGGTTTGTATGCTCAAAGGGTTGTGATCAAAACAAAGTAAAACTTTGAATCTATTGTAAAGCTGGTATTTATAGGTTCAAAACGGCGGTTCAGTGCCGCTTGTGGCCGACCAACGGATGACATGAACTTATGGTTCTTGGGGACCAAATCGACCGGACGTTTCGGTCAGATCTGCCGCTTACGTCACAAGAATGACGTCATGGTCGGGGCATGAAGAAAATCGGGGTTCAAATCATTTCTTATCTTTTCATTCTAAGAAACGCGGGGGCTATCTATATACGGTAAAAATCGAAGACGTCTGAGCCTGAAGGTTCGAGGGGTATGTCTCGATTTTAATTGGGATCAAAGTATGCTCGAGCTCAGCGAATAGGGAGGCTGAGATATCGAGGTCGGACTAGATCGACACCACAACAACCGAATCACGAAATAGCCGCGCTCAAACATCATTCCTCGCGAGAATCTCGGAGCCAATAGAGCTATTAACGGTTAACAATGCCAATCATGTATTTTACTTCCGTAATTAGAATCATCCCTTATTTAGGACTCCTCTACTATATAAAGAGGAACCCTATCCAGTTGAAAATGATCATTATCGTTACTATCATCACCATTATCATAACACTCTAAGCTCTTACTCGCACTACTGAATACAAAGCTCTTTTATTTACTGTTTCTCCGTATTTGAACTGTTCGTACTATTGTTGTTGTTCTTATTGTTCTTGGAAAACCTCTCTCGAATCTGATCCGGACCGAGGTCGACGACTTATAATCACGCGGGTTTGATTCATATAGTTGCTTAATTCATTTACTTGTCTCATTATTTACAAATTAGCATTGAACTAAATCACGTATCGTTAAAACCACATTACAAATTCAATTTTTACTCGTATTTCGAGGTAAACAATTATGTACAACTTTTCATATCCTAAAATCTCTCTTGAGATTCTCACTCGCTTAAAAGATATCTCTTTCTGATTCTCTCTCGCCTAAAACGTATATATCCTACCAATATTCCCCACAATTTCTTTCGTAAAAGATTCATATCACCCAACCTTTCTTCTACCCCTATTTTTATATTTTTGGGTATTTGAAAAAATAATAGAGAAGCTTGAAGCTTTATGAGAATCTTACAACATTGCCGTGAGTGCTTGTGTGAATCAATTTTGTTGGTGAAAAATGCCTTTATGTAACAAACACTTTTAAGTAATGAAAACTTTATTTAATTTAAGCAACAAACACTCATGTTTATATATATATATATATATATATATATATATATATTTAATGTATATTTCCTTACAATAATATACTATATGGATATACTTTGTATACAATATAATGCAATGGAGTAGCTTGAAGTTTTATGGGAATATTTATAAAATTTCGATGATATGTTTGTGAATCAATTTTCTGGATGAATAATACATTTAAGCAACAAATTCTTCCAATTAATTAGTAAAAGTTTTATTTATTTTAAGCAAACAAACTCTTATACTTTTTTCCAAAATCTGTAACGATATATGAATGCGAATTCATGTCTTTATATATATCAGTAATATACTATATAGATTTACATTATATATATAATAGATACTAGTAGTATACATGGGCGAAGCTACATTATCATAAGGGTGGTCAATTGACCTCCCTTTGTCGAAAAATTACACCGTATATATAGGTAAAATATTAGATTTTAGAGGTATATGACATATATTGAACCCCCTTTGTCGGAGAATTTTTTTCACTTCTTTCAAGTTTGAACACCCATGGATAAATTTCTGACTTCGCCACTAGTAGTATATAAGTAAGTTAATATATCCATGACAGTACTCGGAAATTGATAAGTTATCAATATCCGAGTACTGTCATGGATGATTTTCCTTACAACAAAAAATTCATGTTAATGTTTATTTTTTCCTCACAACTGAGGTTTAAATAATACTTGGATTAAATATTTCTTATGATATGATACATCATGATGAATCATAATGCGAGTTGTATCAATGTTTGGAGAATGGAATATTCTTAAAAGAATGGAGATAATTTAGATTTGCATTGATGTAATAATACTTTGTTGCTAGTTGATTTCCTTAATCACAGGAATTCTAGCATAGTTATTGGGTGACTTAATAAACTAGACACTCATCAGTTTTATAAATAAAAGCATTTATATTGTACAAAACGTGAATCCAATAATAGTTGTAGATAATAGAATATACTCGTATAAAAGTTGAAGTCATGAACATCTCCGTATATTTTATTTCCGGTTCCCTCCACAAGGATATTCATGGGCCTCCTAGACTAAAAAGGGATTTTACACAAATAGCCAATCATACTTCTTATTTAATTTTTTATAGTCATATACATAGATTATATATTTATTATATACGTATTTTACATAAATTATGCATATATTATATTTTCATTGACAATTTTTAGTTTTATTGATTGGGTAGACGACTATTTGGGTTAATTATGTCGTTTATACTCCCAAGTGTTTAACACAATTGGCCCAAAATTACAATTATTGAGCAATGGTGGTTGCTGTCTGAAGCCTCTGGTGTCACGTCTTTCCTTTCATTGGCCCAAACACAAGGAAAATTACCAGCTATGTCCATTTATAAGTAGCACATTATAAAAAATGGCCAAGTGATAAAATATTACTAATATTAGCCAAATTAGCCAATTAGCTATTTGTAGCAAGAAAATATCAAATTTTTGCTTTGTTTTGAGCGGGCGTTATTAGAATAGATTGGGCACAACTTAAGGAGCTTGAATCTTTGTTTTGGGATGATTTGGTGAAGTTTTGAGGTGGTTTGAAATGAAAATTCGAAGTAAAAAACTTAACATGAAAAAAATGATATGTGTATCACACTATGTATCATTTGTGTATCACATATGTATCATATTTGGATCAATTGTGTATCACATGTATATCCATGTATACCTGTTTGTGAGATACATGCGTGATACATGTTTGATACATGTGTCGCAGAAGAATTTTTTGAACTCGATTTAATTACGAATTTTGATATAAAACAAGTCCAAATCACCTCCAATCTTCCTCAAATTTTGTATATTGACTTATCTATATATTTTCAATGAATTTCAACTATACCCATTGGAAAAGTTCCTTTTTTGTTTAGATTTTTAGAATATTGTATATATTTTTGTATTTCATCACCTTATTTGCTACCTCATCCATGAAATTTCCTTTCTGCCTTGTATCTAGTGTTGCTAATCACGCTTAAAATATGGAAGGTGACTTTTGCATGTGATTCTTTGAGAGAAAGAACCCTATTATTTGATTTTTCAATTTTTGTTGGCTAGTTTTGGTAAGTCTATGAATAATGACTAGAGGTTGGTAAGTTGAGATTTATTTGGGACATTTGTGCAAGTTTCCCTTTTGGTTTACAATAAAGTTTTCTAAAATATTTGTACACAATTGTCCAATAACCTAGGGTCCATCGGAAACAGTCTCTTTACCTTCGCAAGGTAGGGGTATGGTATGTGTATACACAGCCTTTCCCAAATCCCACCTCTGAAATTACTGAATTTATTGTTGTTGTCGTCCATGTCGTTGTTGTTGTTGGGTTTATGCTTCGCTCTAGGATCAGAATATACTTGTAGCCCACACTGTGAAGCGATTTTGCCCAACTGTTTGGAAATCTACTAGTGACTGTTCAATTCCTTCTTGCTAATATCCTTGGGTTTTACATATTACTAAACTTCCTCCTAAGTCACAATCTAATAATTAATAAAATTGCACTTAATAATGATTTACATTTCAGTAAAATTGCTTATTCAAATGGGTTTCTTTGTAAATTAATTACAGTAGGTAAAATGAGTTCGATTACTCGAAAGTAGAAAACATCAAACAAGAGAAGTTTATCTCTATATATCTGTAGAAATCAGTAGCTTAGTGTGATTGTACCTAAGGCTATTTATATGGTATTGTTCTAGAAGGTGCATTAGTGAAATTAGATGTTAGTTAGTAAGTGGTTATATATATGGATGCACAATACATTTTCAGTTGTTCTGTTACAAAAGAAATAAAATCAGTTCTCTTTCTTTCTCCTCTTTTCTTCTCCCTTCTTCTTCATTGACGATATGATGCTTATGTGAGCTCATTAATGGCTGACCTAGGGCTTAATTTTAACATGGTATCAGAGCCCGACTCCATGCGATTCTAACTGTCGAGCTAAGCATCAAATCGTTTCTTCCAGATCTCTGTTCTCTTCTTTTCAATTTTTTGTGTTCTGCTAAGAATCGTTTCTTTTGTTGAAAATCTCTCAATTGTTTGACCGTCTGCTGAAATGGCCATTGATACTCCTGATATAAGTGCTGGATCATCACATACAAATATTCAAGCAATTGATTGTAATGATCCACTATATGTGCATCCTTCAGACACATAAGGTATTTCAATTGTGCCTGAATTTCCAATTGGAACAGAAAACTATTCGGAATGGAGTAGATCTATGACAATGTCACTACTGGTAAAGAATAAACTAGGTTTTATAGATGGAACCTGTACTAGGGCTCAATATGAGGAAGATAATTTTAGGCTGAGACAATGGAAACGATGCAATGCAATAGTTCAATCGTGGATTAGGTGTTCAGTAGCACCAGAACTTAGAAGAGGAATTGTATATTCATCAGATGCACAGAAGGTATGAAAGTCTATGAAGGATAGGTTTGATAAAGTTAATGCTACAAAAATCTATCATATGAGCAAGGAGATAAGTTCAATCACACAAGGAATATCTAGTGTGTCGGTGTATTTTTCTAGGCTAAATGATCTATGGGATGAGTTTGAATCGATCATTCCATTTTCTGGTTGTGACTGTGAGAAGTCCAGACAATTTGTTGTGTTCCTGCACCAGCAAAAATTTATGAAATTCTTAATGGGATTAAATGAAACTTATGCACCACAAAGGAGTCAAATTCTAATGATGCATCCTACACCAACACTTGACCAAGCATATTACATGATTGTTCAAGAAGAAAGTCAGAGGATAAGTGTTGGTTATACTACTCAGAATGGAATCTTAGGAGGTGCACCTGTAGGAATGGAGAGTAGTGCACTGGTAACTGCAAATGCTTCCAACATGAGACCTAGAAGGAATAATGTGTTGTTATGTGACTAATGCAAGATGAAAGGGCATACAAGAGATACTTGCTACAAACTTAATGGATATCCACCAAGTTTTAAGTTCAATAACAATAAAAGGAGATGAATACATGAGAACAATGGACCTATAGCACCTATGGCCCATAATGTGAATGCAGATGATGTGATTCAAAATGTAGGAAATGCATATGCTGTACATAATGTTTCAGCTATTCCAATTGTGCAGGGGTTTACTCCAGAACAATATCAGCAGATTATCAAGCTATTGGCAAGGAACCTGAGCCATCAGAAGTTGCAAACATGGCAGGTAAATCACTTACTGAACATAGTTGTTGGATTATTGATTCTGGTGCCTCAAATCACATGGTGTCATCCTTGAGTCTTTTGTCAAGCATCATCCAAATTCCTGAACCTAAATCACCTTCAGTTCATTTACCAAATGGTAATAGCACCAAAATTACTCACACTGGTTCCTATAACTTGTTTAACTAAGAAACAATTCACAATGTCCTCTATGTACCTGAATTCAAATATAACTTGTTGTCTATATCCAAATACACTAAAGAGTTAAACAACGTTGTCCACTTCTATCCTGATTTTTGCATCTTTCAGGACCTCTCCAGTGGCATAGTGAAGGGGATTGGTAGACTCAAAGAAGGTCTCTACATATTCAATCCTTCAGCACCTGCTACTGCCTCTCCTTTCTCCAAATGCATGACAGTTTCACATCAACCAAATTCAAGTTTTCTGTGGCATCAAAGGCTGGGCCATGCTCCTATGGCAGTTTTACAGAATATACATGAGATAAATAAACACTTGTCCAAGTCATCCATTTGTAATTGTCCTGTTTGTCCTCTTGCTAGACAAGTTAGACTGTTATTCCCTACTAGTACTTCTAAATCTATATTTTCCTTTGAATTAGTTCATGTGGATGTTTGGGGACCCTATAGAGCAAGTACTTACAATGGCTTCAAATACTTTCTAACTCTTGTTGATGACTATACTAGAATGACATGGACTTTCCTTTTAAGACTCAAAAGTGATGTGTATGTTGTTCTAAAATACTTTCTTCAACTTGTGGAAAATCAGTTTGGCAGTACTTGTCAAGTGTGTCAGGTCAGACAATGGACTTGAATTTTTCAACACCCTTTGTTTCAATCTTTTCAAATCCAAAGGCATAATTCATCAAAGTAGATGTGTGAACACTCCACAACAAAATTGAGTTTTGGAGAGAAAACACAGACACCTTAATATAGGAAGAGCCTTAAGATTCCAAGCCAACATACCCTTGAAATTTTGGGGTGATTGTATTTTAACAGCCACATACATCATAAATAGACTCCCCAGTTCTGTCCTACAAGGAAAATCTCCTTATGAGATGTTCCATGGTAAACCTCCTTCCCTTGATCACATGAGAACACTTGGATGTCTTTGTTATGCTACAAAAACTGACTTTCATGATAAATTCAATCCTAAGTCTACACCTGGAGTCTTCATGGGATATGCACCAACACAAAAAGGATATAAAGTATATGATATTGCTGCTAGTAAGTTTATAATTAGCAGGGATGTTGTTTTTAAAGAAGAAATATTTCCATTCAAACATCCTAAACATAAATTTCTAGTGATTCCCGATCCTACTCCCCATCACCTTAATTCAGATGTATTTCCACCTTCCAATATAGCCCCAGAACTTTCTGTCCTTAATGAACCAGAAGTCTCCACTTCTGATTTTTCAGATGATTTCACATGGTCACCCACTCTTTCTTCTGATTCCTCTGATATTACTCTTGTTGCTCCTTCTCAGTCCTTCTCTTTGCTTCCAGCACCATCATCTGTCTTTCATGATGCATCACATTCACCCTCACGTGATACTCCAGTTGTCCATCCTACACAAGTTAGAAGGCCAGGTAGAGTTTCTAAACCTCCTATCTGGCTGACTGACTATCTTCACCCTTCTCTTCCTTCTACATCTGCTTCTACTTCCTCACTCTATCCTATACACCAGTTCATTTCCTATTCTCATCTCTCACCTACTTTTCAGTCCTTCCTAGCCTCCATTTTCTTCTGATCTTGAACAACTTCTTTTTCACAAGCCATCAAAGATGACAAATGGATCAAGGCTATGAAACTTGAGATTGAGGCATTAGAACAAAACAACACTTGGGAGGTAGTGACTCTGCCACCTGGCAAAGTTCCTATAGGATGTAAATGGGTCTACAAAATTAAATATAATGCTGATGGTACAGTCGAAAGGTTCAAGGCAAGACTGGTGGCAAAGGGATATACTCAACAGGAAGGTATTGACTTTCATGATACATTCTCTCAAGTAGCTAAGATGACTACAGTCAGAACTGTAATTGCAGTTGTTGCACTTAGACAATGTCCAATCTATCATATGGATGTGCATAATGCTTTTTTGAATGGTGAATTACATGAAGAAGACTACATAACTATGCCTCAGGGATTTGGTAGCCAAGGGGAGCATAGGGTATGTCGGCTACTCAAATCCCTCTATGGCTTGAAGCAAGCCTCTAGGCAATGGAATTTGAAGTTAACACAAGCTCTTCTCAAATCTGGTTTTCATCAGAGCAGACATGATTACTCCCTATTTACTAAAACAACTAATGGAAAGTTTGTTCTCATACTTGTCTATGTAGATGATTCACTCATTACAGGTAATGACCAAGAGGAGATTAATGCATCAAAGGCATCTTTACATCAGAGTTTCAAGCTGAAAGATCTTGGAGAACTAAGATATTTTCTGGGAATTGAAATTGCTAGATCATCAGAAGGTATCTTTATGTCTCAAAGGAAATATGCCTTGGAGATGATTTCAGAAGCAGGGCTCTCAGAATCAAAGCCCAAGAAGACTCCAATGGAACAAAATTTGAAGCTTACAAGTATAGAATATGATGAGGTTGTAAAGGAGAACAATGATGACAATATCCTGGAAGATAGAAGTATATTTCAAAGATTAGTTGGAAAACTCTTATATTTGAAAATCACAAGACCTGACATTGCATATGTTGTGCAAAGCCTAAGCCAGTGTATGCATGCTCCAAAGAAGTCTCATTATGAAGCTACCCTGCATGTTGTAAGATACATCAAGGATCAACCTGGAATTGGACTTCTCATGGCTAGCAATAGTGCAGAAAGAGTTCAGGGGTTCTGTGACTCAGATTGGGGGTCATGTCCCATGTCCAAGAAATCAATCACGGGATTTTGTGTCAAACTGGGGGACTCACTCATTTCATGGAAGGCCAAGAAGCAAACCACCATCTCAAGGAGCTCAGCTGAAGCTGAGTACAAAAGTATGGCACATACAGTGGCAAAGTTGACATGGTTAAAGGGTCTACTTAAGGAATTTACAGTAGATATTAAAGAGCCTATGGAGTTATTTTGTGACAACAAGGCTGCATTGCAGATTGCTGCGAATCCCATATATCACGAACGGACTAAACACATAGAAATTGATTGTCATTTCATAAGAGAAGATCCAAGAAAGACTGATCAAGACTGAACACATAGGAAGTAAAGAGCAACGAGCTGACATCCTGACATAAAGGCATTGGGACATCAGCAACATGCAATTCTGGTATCCAAGTTAGGAATGAAAAACATTTTTCATTCTCAACTTGAGGGGAGTGTAGAAATCAGTAGCTTAGTGTAATTGTACCTAAGGCTATTTATGTGGTACTGTTCTAGAAGGTGCATTAGTGAAATTAGATGTTAGTTAGTCGGTGGTTAAATATATGGATGTACAGTACATTTTCAGTTGTTCTGTTACAAGAGAAATAACATCAGTTCTCTTTCTTTCTCCTCTCTTCTTCTCCTTTCTTCTTTATTGATAATATGATGCTTATGTGAGCTCATTAATGGCTGACCTATGGCTTAATTTTAACAATATCCAATATAATTGAAGAGGTTAAGGTTAAGATTTGTCACTTTGCTTATCTACTATGCCTGATCAGTTTAAATCTGTTTATCTTTAGGCATGAACTTTAAGCGGATTTAATGATATTAACATTTGGAGAATTTCAAAGCAATTGAAAATGTACTTTTGAACAGCTTAATATTAATCTTTAATGCCCTGCACCAGCTTCCTCCTCTTTATTCTTTCCCTAAATCTGAATGAAAACTTCAGTTGAGGATTTAATACTTTAATATTCTTTATGATCAATCTAATTACAACTTAGAATGCACCACACGTTTCTGCTTCATCATCGTCATCATCGTAATTATTTAATTTTACTTTATTTTTTACAGAATCCACCAGCTTCATGACCTGAGTGAGAAAGACAGGCTTGGACTTTATATATAGTAAAAAAGAAGAAGAAAAAACTAACAAGTCTTATAAGAAAAGGAAATAGAAAAAGGAGAGAAGAAAACGTTGAAGAGAAAAAAAAGGATATCCTATTTAACCTAGTCAACATAATTCTTTTGAATTCTGATCCTCAATTTAATGCGCACAATCTTTCTTTTTGTCTCACTTGAACATTTTATTATCACATGATAGACTGACGTCTGAAAGTGACGACCACGTGCATTGTTGCCTTTAATCGTCTTAGTTAGACTTTAATCACTGTTTTAATCTTTCTTAAATTACGTAGAATTAAGTTTAACATGTTCTTGAGCCATTTCTTTTCACCAAATTAAAAGATTAATAAGCTTACTTCGTAATTCGATCATAGATAGGTCATCCATGTTTATATTCACAAGGAACCTGTTAATTGGATGAAAAAACAATTAGATAGGAGTTAATTAGCTAATTGACTCCCGTATACAGATTTGCATTTTGCAAACCCAAATAACAGGCAGTAACTTGACATTTAGTTCTTCGCATTGTCACCGTCGGTTGGAAATATTTGGTCCACCCATAATGGGTGTTTTAAGGCGCAATAGGGTTATTAGTTAAATGTTGTTTATATAAGTATACTTAGTATATACACTAAAAATATTCTGAACAATAGTCTTCTCCCACAATTAAATTAGGATTTAGATTGTGTAATTGAGGATCGCTCCAACGATTCATCACACAAAAACAAGTAAGTTCTCGTTTTACGATTTACGCGCTATTTAAAGTGTTTAGATTATAACGTAATCCTTCACCATCTCTCCGGGAGTAATTCAGCTTAACACTCTTTAACGTCATTTGAGTTAACAACACTTTCAAGGATTTAAGTTATGTCGCCGTAAAAAATATTTGCACTATTAGTGTAATTTAATTTGTTATAACAAATAACTTATCATTTATTTTAGTTCACCACCAAATGCTTTACAAATAGATATACATGCAATTATTATTTAAATGATCTCACTGTATAAATATTTTTATATCATCAATGCATAAAACTTAAACTGCACTTTCAATATCATGACTAACAACGTTTAGGTTTTCAAAAAGGTCAAAATGAGAACTAGCGACATTTTGCCATAATAGTTGACATTTTAGGAGAACGCATTTCCCCGTTGCCATAAACAAAAAATTGTCTGAGTTTTATCCAATTATTTCTTACTATATTAGGTACTTTCAACCATCATTTTTTGTGCTCATTTTGCCAACTTTTACTATTCGACTTTCGACTTTCGACTTTAGTTAGTCAGACATAATTTAAAACTTTAGGTGAATTTTTTTAACATATATTTTCAAAATATTAATATTTTGTGTTTCTCGTAATTAAATTTCTCAAAATTTCAAGTATATCACGTCGTATTTCTAACTATTCAAATGGTTATGCTGGATGTGATTTGCTTAGTTTAGTAGCAGAGGCTATAGAATATGAAATAAACTTATACACTATGTTAGTAGTATCATAATAATTTCAGTTTTAAACATTAACATGTATAGAGAAAATTCACTATCAAAGTGCATAAAACAAGTAGACTGAATTTTAAAATATTAAAAGGGAAACCATCAGATTGCAGCAACATGGAACATGAATATGGAGGAAATTTAAGTCTTGGCGAAATATGGCTCAAAAAGTGAATAGCTCCAAATTTTCGCCACGTATTCCGGTTATTGAGTGCGACAGTCACGTGGGAAGTTTGATCAATAATTCCAAAAGAGTAACCGTCTTACCGTCAGAATCAACGACTTAACGGCCAATAACCACCATTAACGGCTCAATTAACGCCCTCTTTCTTTCTTTTATCTCTATCGGCCTTCCCTAATTTGAAAAACTTCGAACTAAATAAACACATTTCCTTGATGTATGGTACTCTGTAGTTTCATGGGTGATAATATACGTTCTTCATATTTTTAAAAAATATTGTTAGGTGTATGCATGATCATCCAAAAATAATGTATTTTAAGAAGATCTAACATGAGTAATATAATTTTTTGAAGAATATATCCTAGCACCATAGGTGATAGTTCTTTGTCCTCCACGTCTCGTTTGGACCCGTGGAATGTGAGCTCCCATCATAGAGAAAACTTACTCCACATACTGTTTGTAAAAGTCATAAATAAAAATAAAAATTATGTCACTTAATTATGGTTAAGTAATACAAGTATATATACAAAATACATGTCTTACATTCATTTGTTCAATATACATATAAGTTTTTTTCCGGTTGTCACCATGCATGTTGAGCTAAATTAAGGTGTGACATCCTCATCAAATAACATGAATTTATGATAATTAATTTACTAAATTAAGATAAACGAATATGTAACTAATTAGCATTAATTGCTATAAAAAATATATATATAAACGCATATAATACATTTATTAATGTGACACAAATGTCGTGTGGATAAATCTGGTCATATTCAAAATCGTTCATTCCTTCCATCCTTTCGGAAAGAATTTCAGAAATTGCGTGCTGGCCGTGCTATAGATTAAGCTAGCTCATAGAATATTTGATAGGGAAAATTATTCTAAAGTGGAAAAGACGTAAAATATGTAGGTATGACTTTCTTGTATAGGGATCATGTGTTACTACTTTTTAGATGAACAATACCTTGTGCCAAACTTTATGTGGATTTTGGACTTTAATGCAATATATAGAGACCTTCATTTTCTCAAGTAAATAAATAAATAATTAATAAAGATGCACTCAGATTGGCGGGCATGCTGGTAAATTTTGGAGTGACAAACAGGCGGGTCGGATATAGTTCTGTTTAAAACGGGTAATGAAAAAATGGATAAAGTATCTGACCCGATCCGACCCATATTTAGTACGGATAAAAAACGGGTTAACCGGCGGATAATATGAGGAACCCCAAATTTGAAGCTTTACAAATGTAAAAGTTAGACCCATTGGTTATCCGTTGGATACCCATTTTCTAAATGGATAATATGGTTCTTATCCATATTTGACCCATTTTTAAATAGTTCATTATTGATGTTTAGCTTAAAGTGTATATATTTCTATATATATCGCCTCATATTTTACTTTTGTTTCGTGAGTTTTAGATGTTAAATGTGATTATTTATATTAATTTGAAGTGTTTTTATGTGTAGGAATGATTCAAGATCAATTGGGGGCAAAACACGCGAAATTAGAGCCAAAACGGACGAAACCGGGAAAATTGCGAAATTGGGTGCCACAAGTAGCGCCCAACCCTACCTGTGGCGCTGGAGGCAGATTGTTTTTTTCTCAATAGCGCCCTGGTGTGCGCCCGGCGCTACCCAGGGCGCCGGTGACGAGAATTTTTCCTATTTTGTCCGGGATACGGTTATTTCGGCCCTAGACCTACCCCAACACGTATAAAAGCAAGTCTAAGCTTATTTTTGAGAGGGGAATGTGATTTTGGAGAGGAATACACAAGCACAGAGCCGCCGTGGAGGCAAGAATTCATCAAGTTCCATCTTTCTTCCATCAAACTTTGTAGTTTTTATGTTTCTTTGTATGATTTGTTATTTTGCTATCATATCTATGTGGAGCTAAATCACGTTCTAGGGTTGTGGTTCTTTCATGAATATTATTATTCGAATATTGATTATGATTTCTTAGTTTATCGCATTGGTTTATTTATTCAATCTTGCGCTTAATTATTTGATTGCTTGATCACCAATTGAATACTATCTACGAATTTAGAGTTGAACTCGAAAGTGAGAATTCTAGATTGCATATAGGATTGAGTAGAGCAAGTTCTTGAACATGGTCATCGGGGAATGGATTCGCGGCTAGACATATACCTAATTGCCTTGCTTGGTTAATTTACAGGAATTATAAATGCTTTTTGTTGGTTCTAACTCCATAGACATATAGGCGTTAGGTTAGCTTGAATAGGTGAGTAAGAACTCGACATATTCTTATGACTAATATCAACCCTGTTAACCAATAAACCAGATAAATTAATTAGTCAATTCAATTGAAGAATACAATATGATTGTTAGATAGCCCATAACTCTAGATTGTTTTCATCGCATTGATAACATAAAAATCTGCTATCCTTTTGTTCAGAGTTCATTATTTATTTTCTTTATTTTAATTAGTTTAGAATCAAATATTATTAGGTTAAATTCTTGTTTAGATAATGATAATTTATTTAATAGTTCATCACAAGTCCTCGTGGGTTCGACATCCGACTTTTAGTCACTTTATTACTTGACGACCGCGTATACTTGCGTGTGCGTTTGGCCGCAACAATTATCCAACCCATTTTTAGTGGATAATATGGGTGGTTAACTGTTTTATTTTAACCATTTTGCCGCCCCTACCGGTAATCTAAGCTTAAACCATGCATGCTGTTGCATTTAGTTCGAATCCTATGTGATATTTGAATTGCGATAAATAATTAGGGGTTAGAGAGCGTAAGTTGATCACACAACATAGTGATACTATGATTACATTAGTTGGGTTTTGCCAAACATAAGTCATTATCGTGCTAAATGTTTTAGAGCAGCAGCTTGGTTTATCTAAATAATTAATCTGAAGAGTGTGAGTATGACTTATATATGTGAAGAGGCCAAAATGATATTGAATTTCTTCCTCAAATGGACAAGAACTGAAATGATACCTTTATTACACAAAAGGACTTGGTACTCGCTACTTGGGCAGAATCAGAAGCCACCCCTATATATCATAATCTTGATAGGCAAGTTTACGATATATAACTGCATATGTCAATCCTCTCTATCTAATAATTAATTTCAATTTCTATTAAACCCAAAGGGTAGTGTCTTATGCACTGAAAATTTGTCCTTTCTGGTCCAACAAGATAACACACATACTATTTTAACAGTGATCTAAAGGTGAATTCGTCAAAGTTCAGTTACGTAACCAATTTATATTTTTCCTATTTTGTCCCTTCACTAACGGTTGTTCTATGATCGTATTAAAATGAATATATTAGGAGGGAAATTGTAAATAAAATAAAAGAATAAATTGATAGAATTAGGGCGCGAATTATCTAAATTTCCACCGATGAGTATTACTATAATGAAACTACCCATGTATGTTCTACAATCATAAAGTTCTAAACAATTTAAAAAATATGTATGACGTTAAAAATTCTATGAGTTTGAATACGAATTAATGGTGGAACATTCATTTATTGTTGCTTTATTATTATTTCTAAATACAAATCATTGTTATCAATCTTAAAGTATTTTATTTTGAAACTTAATTAGATACATATTTGACCTAGCTAATCGTTATTAATGATAAAAGCTTATATAAATGAATTACAATGCATGTTATTCATTTATTAGTCCGGTGCATATATAGAGTTTGTGTAATTTTTTTTCCATTACAAAACTAGAGGTTTTAGGCTTTTAGCATATCTTTCTAGAAAATTTACCGAAATAATAATTTTGCAAAGAGATTTTGAAATCGAATGATGTTAAATAGTTAGTCAAATAATTGGAAACTCCCCATTAATCTTTAAGGGTCATTCATCCTTTCTGGCCAAATTACATTACGAGAAAATTTCTGTAATATGCCACCCGACTCTTTAGACCCTTTTCAGGCAACTACAACATAATCTTCTTTAACATTCTGCTGAGAGCTAATTGAGGAAGATATTGAATAATATTGCCACATGGCCTTTTACTTACAAGGGTGGGAATTCAAATTAATCTACGGTTAATATTCTCCAGAGAAGACTCTAAGATTGGACAGTACATATTTCTTAAGTCTTAACTTTGTCTATAAATATTATATAGGGGCCTTTAATTAGCGCATTCAACTCATCCCAATACAAGCAGCAGAGCTAAACATATATTGCAAGAATAATATATACTAGTTGTCTAATTGAGTTGTTTCAATCCTTGATAATGACTCTTATGGCTCTTCACCATTTTACTATTTTCACATATTTTACCCTTTTCTCTCTTCTGACTATTTCTTGCTCTTGTTTCAATCCTAAACGTCTCAACGTATCAAAAGTTAACTCGAATTCGGATTGGTCACCTGCTGGAGCTACTTGGTATGGAAAACCTAATGGTGCAGGAAGTGATGGTAAGCTACACACAGTATAATTTTCTAGTTACCCTTAATTACTAAGTACGAAAAAGATAAATTGAAGGTACAGATCAGTTTAGATATTAATTTTAATTACTGAGCAAAACTATTTTTGTTTTTCTATATTGTCTGTTGTGCAAAGGTGGAGCTTGTGGGTATACTAATGCAGTAGATCAACCACCATTCTCCTCCCTAATAGCTGCTGGTGGCCCTTCCCTTTTCAAATCAGGCAAGGGCTGTGGAGCTTGTTTTCAGGTGCGCAACAAATTCAGTATTATCAATAATTTAAGCTATATGCGCTGACAATATCAATAAATTTATAGCAAGTTAGTTAAATTACATGCTATCAGGTGCTAACAATTACTTACACTTTTTCAATTTCCTTTTCTTCACAAATAAAAGTACAAAAATATACTCATTATTCACCACGTACACGTGCATGTGTGAAAGCAAAATAGAGAGAGGATGATTAATGAATTTTGGGTTGTGTAAATAAAAACAAATGCAGGTAAAGTGCAAGGGAAATGCGGCATGCTCAGGGAAGGCAGTGAGGGTGGTAATAACAGATGATTGTCCAGGAGGAGCATGTGTAGCAGAATCAGCTCATTTTGATTTGAGTGGCACTGCTTTTGGAGCCATGGCTCTTTCAGGACAAGCTGATCATTTGCGTAATGCTGGAGTTCTGCAGATTCTCTACAAAAGGTGAACGTTCATACACACTAGTATTTCTTTACTTCTAGACCTTCCCATTGTGTATATATATGGACAGAAAAGATAGCAGTCAGTTTGAAAATAATTTAAGGACCTTGCTTAGCTTCTTTGGCCCCGAACCGATATCGAGGAAGTCCCTTAAATATGTATAAAACAAAAATCCTGTTCTACCCTTGATCAGAGATATTTAAGAAGAATGTATATTAACCGGAGTTTGAAGGTGGAAGAAGGATACGCACCCCTTTTAAAGGAACATTAGTACTCACTTTTCAAATAGTGTTAGGTTATTTAATTTGCTTTTTAAAAATGCATAAAATTGGATACTATAAATAACAAAGCCTTGCACGTTGTTCTTAAACCTCCCTAGTAATATGCCTCAATCATATCCGTTGCTAGTCAATAATAGTAATTCTTATGTCATTAGTAGTCAATTCCTATCATTTGTCATCAGAAATAATGAGAAAATTATCTTGTTATAATTAACGGTACATGCATGCAACAGAGTGGAGTGCAACTATCCCGGAGTATCACTGGCATTTCACGTAGACTCAGGTTCAAATCCGAACTATTTCGCAGCTCTAATCGAGTACGAAGATGGAGACGGAGACCTAAACGGAGTTGAGCTGAAACAGGCCTTGGATTCAGATACATGGCAGCCCATGCAACAGTCGTGGGGTGCAGTGTGGAAGCTCAATTCTGGCTCCTCCCTTGTGGCACCCTTCTCTCTCAAACTCACCGGAGAATCCGGGCAGACTGTGGTGGCCAACGGCGTCATTCCGGCTGGTTGGCAGCCTGGAAAAACTTACCGATCACTTGTCAATTTTAAAGTCTAGCTTAATGTTAACAATGTGCTGCTTTATCAGTTACTGCACAAGTCAATATGGTAGACTTTGTGTTATCAAATTAGTAGGGTGACTAGCAGAATAAACTATATAAAATAGATAGACACAAGAAAAATGCGGCTGTTGTGTATTTTTTATATTAATACCACGCCCTATTTATGGTTTAGGGAATAGTAGGTTCTCAAAGTTCAGACTACCTTTTCCTAAATTTTTACTTTATGAATATTACCGAATATTAAGTATCTTTTATCCCATCTTTATATAATACATGTGTTGAACTTACTTATATATGCTTGGTTGGAAAATATTTAGGAAAATGATTTCCAATTTTTGGTTACCTTTATTGGATCAACCGTTCTTATCACTTTGTTTTTAGTATTTATCTCTTTAGATTAGATTGCATTTATCTTCTAGAATAAATTATATTATAGTTAGGTATTTAGATTTATCCCTTTGATTTAGATAGGATTCGTATGTTATTTGGTTTACATAGAACTCTAGAAAGATGGCTATTGTAACTTGTATTTAAACTCATTGAGTATTCAATAACAGATACAACATTTCCATAATCTATTCAAGTCTTCATATGGTATCAGAACCTATACTATTCTAGCGAGCACAATCCTTTTTTTTTCCAAACACCAAATCCTCCAATGACGAAAGATGAAAACACAACCAGAGTTGTCAATGCCGATAACACTACTGCTGCCATCACCATAGTTCAATTCAACCCCGCTTCCCAACTACCTATCAAACTTTGTGACAGTCACAACTTTGCTACTTGGAAAGCTCAGTTCTCCATGCTTATGCATGGTCATGATCTCTATGATCACCTTGATGGATCCACCCCAGCTCCCATTCCGAGCACCACTTTTGGAACCAATACAACCCCTAAACCTGCTTACACACTTTGGTTCTGCCAGGATCAACTTATTCAAAACACCCTTATGGATTCCGTTGACCCTACCATAGCCTCATAGTTGCCGCTGCTAACACATCAAAACAGGCTTGGGACTCGCAAACAAGTCCCAAACCAGAATCTTCAGTCTTCGTGATCAACTTGACCGAATCACCAAAGACACCACTCCTATCACCGAGTACCTTCAACGTATTCGGTCCCTTTCAGATGAACTTGCTACTGCCGGTTCTCCTGTCACTAATTCCAAACTCATAGTCAAAATACTTAGTGGACTTGGCCCTGAGTATCGTGAGATCTCGGCTGCCATATGGGCACGTGACACTACAGTTACCTATGAAGAACTATATGAAAAGCTGCTTGACCATGAGCTCTTTCTTCGTCACGAGGAAGCTAAGAAAACCTCTAGACCTATCACAGCAGCAGTTGCCACTCACCACAAGTCAAATAACAACTTCATCAATCGCAATAATCGCCGCCAATATTACAATAACAACAACAACAACACCAATAACTCTCAACCGTGGCGCCAGAATGCTTGCCCCAATAATACCAGCCAGTATCATCCCCCAAACAATAACACCACTGTTGTTATTCGTTGTCAGTTATGCAACAAGATTGACCATATTTCAAGTGTCTGCCGATCCAAGTCACACAATCACTTTGAAGCTAAAGCCAATTACATCACAGGCTTCAACACAACTGCTAACCCGTGGATAGTTGACTCTGGTTCCACACATCACATCACAACGGAGCCGCATAACCTACAACCGTACCATGGTAATGAGGATGTCTCCATGAGTGATGGTAATAAAATTCCCATCTCACATACTGGTTCTACACAGTTATAAGCATCAAATAATGTTTTAAAGCTAAATCATACTCTATGTGCTCCAGTCATTAAACGCAATCTTATATCTGTATCCAAACTATGTCATGACAATCTAACATCTGTTGAATTTTTTCCCTTCTCTTTTGTTGTGAAGGATCTGAAAACGCAAACCCCGCTGGTGTACGGCCGGAAGAAACATGGACTGTATGAGTGGCCCAATTCACATCCACAAGCTCACATATCTACCACTACAACCTCTCTAACCACTTGGCATCAAAGACTGGGTCATCCGCATTCTAGAATTCTTCATTTTGTCTTGAATAAATTCTCACTACCATTTGTTGAACGAGATAAGTTTCATTATTGTAATTCCTGTTTGTCTAAAAAATTCAATCGGCTTCCGTTCCACACATTCACTTTGGAAAGCTCTAAACCGCTTCAAATTATTTTTAGTGATTTGTGGGGGCCCTCACCTGTTTTGTCCCTTGATAAAAAATTATATTATTGCATCTTTGTAGACCAATACACAAGATACATGTGGGTTTATACACTAAAAAAATAAAAGCGAAGTCAAGGAGTTGTTTCAAAAATTCCACCCTCTCACAGAAAAATATTTCGATACCAAAATTCAATCGCTTTATACTGATGGTGGAGGAGAGTATAGAAAATCTTGACTCTTATATCTCGATTCATGGTATCGAACATCTTTCCACCCCACCCTATGCACCTCAACGAGTTGATCTTGTTGAGCGTTGACATCGTCATATTGTTGAAATTGCAAGAACAATTTTACATGAGGCGTCTCTTCCACTGGTTTTTTGGTCCTTCGCATGTCACCACGTTGTGTATTTAATTAATCGTCTACCCACATCACTTTTGAATAACTCTTCCCCGTTTGAAAAATTATTTGGCAAGTCACCTGACTATGCCTCTCTAAGGACTTTTGGATGCTTATGTTATCCCTGGCTTAAGCCGTACTCTAAAAATAAACTTGAACCTAAGTCTAAACCATGTGTATATCTCGGGTTCTCTTTGTCCCACCATTGTCATCAGTGATTTGATCCTATCTTCAAAAATTTATCTATCACGAGATATGCAATTTCTTGAAAATAATTTTCCATTCAAAAATTTATTCTCTAATACTACTATTAGACCCACTAAGTTAGATTGGACAAATAACACTACTAATGATTTACCCAGTTCCACCCCCAATCTTTCCCCTATTTTTGGTTTGCCCCCTCCCATTAAAAAAACCCATCCCTCACGTAACAGTTGAGTCCCAGCCCCCACCGATACCTTCTGCCCTCCCTCCACCAAACACGCCTCAGTCCACCATATCCTGCGCAACACCAGTGGAGGATGCGGCTTCCCCTCCTTCACAGAGTTCTACTCCAGGTATGTGTACTACTCCTCCTCCAACTCCAATTCCCCAAGAACCCTACTGCCCAAACCCGTCCCTTACGCCTTCTGTGAGACCCCAAGCCTCCAATCCCTCTATAAAATCACCTCCTCCATCTCTGATAGTCTACAACCGTCGTTCCCCACACCCTAAATCAACCACTTCAATGGCACCTCCCCCTGCTCCACCACACGTGCTCACCCCTCCAACTCGTATAGTCACCCGCTCACAGAATAACATCCAAAAACCAAAACAAATTTTTGATTACCTAGCCTACTCAGAACCATATCTTGTACCACACACCTTCAAACAAGCCCAAAAGCACCCTGAGTGGAGGAAATCCATGAATACAGAATTTGATGCTTTACTGAAAAATCATAGTTGGGAACTAGTTCCATATGACTCCTCTAAGAATGTTGTTTCATGTAAGTGAATTTTCAGGATTAAAAGGAAAGCAGACGGTTCAATTGATCGTTATAAGGCGAGATTAGTTGCAAAAGGGTTCACTCAGAGGTCGGGCATTGACTTTCACTCGACTTTCAGTCCGGTTGTTAAACCCACTACTGTGCGCATTATACTTGTTGTTTCCCTTCGGTTTCACTGGCCACTTTGTCAGCTCGACGTCAATAATGCTTTTCTTCAAGGTGACCTTGAAGAAGAAGTGTACATGACGCAACCACTGGGCTTCGCTTGTGTTGATAATCCAACTCATATTTGTAAGTTGCGCAAGGATATCTATGTCCTGAAGCAAGCTCCTCGGGCTTGGTACAATGCGCTCAAAGGCCATCTTGCACACATGGGATTTTCTAAGGCTGAATCTGACAACTCCTTATTCATCAGAAATAGTAATGCGGGTTTCATGTTTATTTTGGTATATGTTGACGACGTTATAGTAACTGGCAGCAACTCAATCACCGTCAATGAAGTTATAGCCTCTCTTGCCTCTCGCTTCTCCATTAAAGATTTGGGAAATCTCAGTTATTTTCTTGGTGTTGAGGTGGTTCGAAACACCCATGACATTATTCTGTCGCAAGCAACTTATATCAATGAAATCCTGAATGATGAGTTGATGGCTGATTGTAAGAGCGCAAACACACCAATGAGTGCTTCTGGGTTGCTCAAACTTAATGATGGGGATTTGTTAACTGATGCGACTCGCTACCGTCGAGTCTTGGGCAGACTTCAATACCTGTCGTTTACAAGGCCGGACATTTCCTATGCAGTCAATCAATTATCCCAATTTATGCAATCACCATCTGATCTTCATTGGAAAGCTGTGAAGCGAGTTCTTCGGTACCTTTGTGGTACGATCAAGTTTGGCCTACGTGTGTCCCCAAATTTTGACTTCAATCTGCGCATGTACTCTGATGCAGACTGGGCTGGAGATCTCACTGATAGTGTCACGACCCAATTCTCCTTGCGACTGGGTCTCGTGACGGCACCTAGTCTAGACGACTAGGTAAGCCTATTAATTAAGCGAAATTTAGATAAAATAGGTAAAATAATAGTAAGTGAAATAAATCGTACTAAAGTCGACGCCGCTCGGCATTAACAGTTACTTTACCCAGAACCCAGAATATCACAACACATCACAAGCTACTATACTGCTCAATAAGTAAAAATGGATAGGAAAGACCGTATAGTTTCATATACAAGTACTACAACTGCAAGATAGGAAGGGGACTCGGAGATCTGCGGACGCTGCAGGTTATACCTCGAGTCTCCTGATACCGCTGCTGCTGGCTAGCTGAGATACCGCGTACTAGGACCTGGATCTGCACATGGGAAAAAATATGCGCAGAAGGGCGTGAGTACTCCACATTCGGTACCCAGTAAGTGCCAAACCTAAACCCAGTCAAGTAGTGACGAGGTCAGGTAGAGGCCCTA